>JAPYZJ010004977.1:0-12427 GCA_030522765.1 Ophioninae sp. B BG-2022a
ACCCACCGACGTTGGCCCGCCGCCAGGCGCATCTGATTGGCTGCCGTAAAAAATTAATAATAATTCAGGGGTTGATCTGGGACCCATACATGCTTATATAAATCGTCTTAGAATTTTACCCCCTACCCCTCATTTCACGGATGACATTCTTAGCCGGGACACCCTGTATACATATAGGTCCCCATATATACGTTGATCCGTATTCGCTTCCGTCTCGAGAGTACATCGCCTGTGCGCATAGCCTAGTGTATCCGTTCCCGTTGGTCGGATCGTTCAACCGGAGGCCTGTCCAATTCGTATGCGTCGAATTCCCAACAAAAGAAGCCTCGATTTTTAACCCCGGCAATTTTCATTGCGCCCCCTTCTTTTTTTTTAGGCTGGTACCCGCTGGTATGACGGACCGAAAAGAACAACTTCCAACGGCGAATTTCCAACTGGCTAGTCCGGCTGAACGTTTTTCTTCTTTTATTCCGGATTTAGGAAGTTAGCGATCAGCGAACCGTTCATCGACTGGGGCGGATGTGCTAAACGTTAGGTCGGATCGAACTGTAATCTAAATTCAGGAACAATGGAATCTGGAAACTTTTATTCTATGGTTCTTAGGACTGATGATGGCTGTAGTGTGCACTCCATGATTTTTGCATGTGTGGTATGTGGGGTTCCATTTTGGAAGCTTGGGGTACGTTGGGTACGATTTTGGAAGCTTGGGGTACGTTAAGTACCATTTTGGAAGCTTGGGGTACGTTGAGTACCATTTTGCAAGCTTGGGGTACGTTGAGTACCATTTTGAAAGCTTGGGGTACGTTAAGTACCATTTTGGAAGCTTAGGGTACGCTGAGTACCATTTTGGAAGCTTGGGATACGTTGAGTACCATTTTGGAAGCTTGGGGTATGTTTAGTACCAATTTGGAAGCTAGGAATACGTTAGTTACCATTTTGGAAGCTTGCTTACCATTATGGTAAACAATGACAATGCTTAATGGCAAACAGAGTACCATTTTCTCCCAAATGTCTCGTTTCAGTGCAAAATGGCACTCGGGTACCCAATACTGCCTGGGGTACCATTTCGCCAATAGTAAAAAAGTGCAAATCTTTATATTTTATCGCTCGCAATTACCGTCGAATCGAACGAGTCCAACAGCCCAGATAAGTTGAACTTCGGAAGATATTCGTACTCGGGAATATTGTCAGACTCGTAGTACACCAGCGTTATCATAATTTTGTTCCATTTTTCCATCCCGTACTTACCGTCATCGTAATCGCACTCGACGAAGCTTACTCGCGATCTCATACCATTTTTTCGTTGCGTATTTCATTTAAAATCGAACACCCGGCGCAAATGTGTTTCTATCGCGAGACTGGGACACATCAGGAAGAGATGTGAGGAGGTGGTGGGGGGCTACAGTAACGCGTAGAGGTAAGGAAGAAAATGAAATTCAAGCCATGTATATTGATGACGTCGTACGCGTCGGAAGCCTCTCTTCGCATCCCTGCCTTTTGTCTTTCATTTTAATAGTCTCTCTCGCTTTCTCTCGCTCCGAGACATCAAATATTCCTCTCTCCTCATGCCTCGTATATTTCGCACGGAATACAAGTGTAATCTCTCATCCCATTATTCCGCGCAATTTATAACTCAAAGAAAAAGTTTTTTTTTTTTTTAAGCAAGATCAAGGTGGATCATTTTTTTGGCATTTTTATTGTTAATATTTCGTCATCTTTTTTGGCGTTTTTTCTATTATTATTTGGTCACTTTTTGTCATTATTATTATTATTTCGTCATCTTTTTCGGTATTGTTGCTACTAATTATTATAGTCATCATTGGTGCAAAATCGTATGGTCTTTCCAGTTCTCGAAATTTGCGTTAGAAACGAGTATAAGATATCCTGATATCGTAAAGGATAAATTCGAGGAGATTTCACGAGAAGGGCAGGTGGGAGGGGGAAACGATGGTCAAGGAAGATATACTTCGAGATCGAAGATCTACGTGACGACCGATCGAACTCGTATTTGAATGTAAAGAGCATAAGTAAAGGAGATGGCTCTGAAAGAAAGAATCGAGACGAGCCCCCCCCCCCCCCCACTTCGTCGTTCGTTGGAAAAGGACAAATTGACACACCAGACGACCAGGAGGAGTCTTCGGTCAGAAGAGGGATGATCCTCAACTTATATAGGAATAGGAACGTGATTTGCGGTTCGGAACTCACGATTCACGGATTTGAATTTATCTTGTTCGTCGACAAGGAGTTTATCCGCAAACTCCCTCTTCACCCCTCGCTCGAAGTCTACGAGAACCTCGATCGAATATCGTCCTCGAATGCGCCTGATCGAGGCAATGAGGACGCTCTTTCATCCATGACCCGATGCTCCTGGTCTTGGTCCTTTCAGACCCTACCACAGGAACCGTTATACCCAATGACCATCCCTTCTCGTTCCTACGAATACTCTTCGAAGATTTCCGCTTCTACCCCTTAACGACACATGGTTACGTTCGTAAGAAGAGATCTGGTGAAAAATGGTGACAAATGTTGGTTTTCTTCTATATGGTGAATCTCGATCCAAAGTCATTTAAATCGTATTAGAAATGGTGATTTTTTGCCCCTACCGTTGATTTTTAGACAATTTTAGAATCGAAATGAAAAATAGTTTAAAAAATGCAATATTCTATTTTATTATTTAATGAATATTCAATTGATTTTTTTTTATTTTAGACTTGAAGAACAAAAATTTCATTATATATTCATAATGGAATATAATTAGCTTTCAAATTCTTTTTTTTTAAAGTTTAGGCTTGAAATAAAATAAAAAAATAAAAAATAATAATAAAATTACTTGATTATAAATATTAAATCAATACTTTTCTAAAAGTCTACAAATGAATGATAAAAAAATCGTTTAATTTCGGAAATAAAAGATCTCACTCGCAACCCTCTTGCCTCATTCTCTGTTCCCTTTAAACTCTCAACCTCCTCCCCTCATCCGTCGTAGGTACTTTTCTATCCTATTTCTCTTTACTTTGGCTCTTTCATGTATATATAATTCGAGAAAGTCTGGGATGGCAGGGTTCGCGGGTCTCGAGGAGGAGGCATATCGATTTCCGTACGCGAAACGGATGGGGTGCGACCTCCCGCGCAGTAACCATCTTCGTTTTCCCCTGCGCGGGCGATAGTGTCATTCAAATTTTTTTTATCGAATCGCCGCGTCGTTTGGATCAGCGTGCATCAAGGTTGAGGCTAATGCTGAAAGAACTCTTGTGACAGATCGTGAGGAATTTCATATTTTAATAATTATTAAAATGAACATTAAATAAAATAGGAAAATAAATAGGAAAATAAATATTAAAATGAATATTAAAATAATACGAAAATAAATGTCAAAATTCATATAAAAAAATAATAAAATAAATATTTAAAAATATATAAAAATAAACTTTAAAATAAATGAGAATGCAAAAAAGCCATAATTGATGATAGAGGGTGATAAAACGCCCTCGAACCAAGTAAAGTTAGATTATGGTCAGACAGTAGAAGTACATAACAAGAATTTATTGATATTTAGGCAAGGGGTCTACAGGGATGAAAATCAGGTATGGTATGAATGAGGTTTAATTGGCTCATTGATCGTGGCATACCGAGCCAACGATGCGTAACCCAAACCTTTTCTACGAGGGTGGTAAAGCCTTCGTGTCTCCTCCTCCTCCCTCCTCCAACCCCGTCATCAACATTGGCAAAGATTGAAAGACAGGAGTGATGACGGATCGTGCCGAAGTCCTGAAATAGCTCAAGGGCAAAACCCATAAAAACCCCTTTGACTCCGTGACTCTCGATCGAGAAAGACAAAGCTTGATGTTCTCGTTTGAGGAAGGGTCCGATAATATCTCAACCCTTTCATCGTTTTCCTCGTTTCAAGGGTCTCTCTTCATCAAGCTGGTAACGATACACGATCGGATATTATTAGCATTGTTAACCAAGCAAGCCGAATTGCATCCTTCATTCATCCACGATCGTATCAGCCTACCACCCTCGCGATTGTAACGTCCTAATGCGGCGCCTGCTCGATCCAGTTAACCCGTTTCTCATGAACCCCCGTACTGGCGCGTGCATCACCAATCAAGCCCCTTTTGCTCACGCAACCTCAGCCTCCGGGCATCTTCCAACTTTGCCAACTTCGACATCATTGACACAAGGCTACCTAATTCCCAATTCTCACCGAGTTACTCCTTTCTTCGTGGCGTTCTTTTGTTCTATGGGATTTAACTGGCGAAACTAACTCTTTTTCGATGGGGAGAAGCATAACTTTTAGTATTATTTGTTTAATATAGGTATTCTTTTAAAAGTTTTTTTTTAAGAGGTTCATTTAATTTAGTAAGTAATTTTAATGGATTTATTGATTTTATTTACGTTACTAAGTTAATTTAATTTAATAACGACTTTTTATAGACTTAAACATTTTAAAAATTTTTTTTTCATACAGTCTTTAATTTTTTAACAGATTTATAATTTTTTCAAAATTCGTTTTTTGATAGGTATAATATGGTTATGTTTAAAAACCGATTTTGTTTTTCAACTGCTTTCAATATTTTTTCCTCTCTACATTTGTTTCTTTTTTTTTTTGTATTTTCACCCCGTTTCTTCGTCGTTTATTTTTCGTATTCTTTCACCCCAGAGGGTTCTACTCACTCGGAGATACCGTCATCGTCGCGGTCCCTCTTCGATTCCTTTCTTCGTCCCCTCGAGGATCGACGTTTGCCGGACCAAAAAAAAAAAGGTAATGGAAGACCATACCGTAAGAGGAAGACAGAGGGGGTGAAAGTGATGAAGAAGAGGAGGAGGAGGATGGGGGTCGGTGGTGGAAGAGGAAGGATCAGGGAAAATCGTGTATCTCTAGCTAGAAACCTAGTTAGTATGCATGGTGCAGGGGTACGCCGGGAATGAAACGTCAACTCGAGACTCGTCATCCTACCGCCATCTCCTGGACCATACGCGCACGAGAATTCACGTGAAAACCCGTGTACGTGTGCAACGATGTGTGCACGATGGAAATATTTGGACTTTGGAGACCGTCTTCGTACTTCAATTTTTTTTTACGAAAGATACGTGCCGAAAAAAAGTCTCGATTTCTCCTATATGGAACAGGGAAAATAATGTTTTTCCCTATTCCTGTAAAAAAGAGAAAAAACCTATTAAAATTATTACCTATTATTAGTGATAGTTACTACCTATTAAAAAAGTTATTCAAGTTATTGTCTAAAAAGTTATTAAAACTGTTTTAAAAAAATTAAAAACCTATAAAGGTTAATTATTAAATCCAGTAAAAAAAACTTATTAAAATTGGTTAGGGTTAATGAATAAAATCTTGAAATTAAATAAAGAAATTTTTATCACACATTTTATAAACTTTTAACAGAGAAAAGTACTTTAGAGATGAAGATGACTGGAGGATTTTTTCTATTTTCTGATTTTCCAGTTTTCGAGGTCCCTTATTGAAGATACGATCACCTGATCTAAAAACAATTGGAGGATGGTCAGGAAAGTCACTAGAACAGAGTCCAACTCCTAAAAACTTTATTTTTATATATATATATATTTCTACGAATATGCAGGTTGATGGAAAGTGGTGTTTCTCGTTGAGAGGCATCAAACAAGTGTATAAAAGAGACAAACAAGAACGTACTGGAGAGTTGGCACTGACAGTCACGATGTTTCTTTTCATCCCCCCCAGTTTCGAGGTTCTTCCAAGCTCGAAAGCAGGGAGGGTTGCATATCGTTGCGGGGTTCACCTGGACTGGTCTGGTTACCCCTGAAACTATTTTCAACCGGTTTCCTATTACCCCTGGTAACTATCGAGTCTCGATCTACCCGATTATTTTTGGTCTAGTCTCATCGTGTCTTGAGTGGTCTGGGATCATTCCTCTCACTTCATCAAAGAGGCCAAAAAATTCTAACCCCTCCTGTCTTCATCCTGGAGTTTGGCCTCGAGACCTTTCATCCCCTAAACTATCAGGCTTTGGGGCAATGAAGAAAAAGACAGAAAAAAGAAGGAGGGAAGGAGCGGGGGGGAGAAGGATTTTTATTTGGTTTTATTCGGTTGTAATTGTTGGGGCCAGTCACCACTATCGCCACTAGCGAGAGGGATGGAGGCAGACAACCTTTAACCATCCACTTCGCGAATGTTACCGTGCCACGCGACCCTTTTATGGAAACTCTTCGCGAGGAAGCTTCTTATATCGAAGAACGTTATCCAACCAGAAGGACGTAAATTTCATCGGTTGAAACGTTCAACCGTGGTAAGTTACGATGTTAACAAGAATCGACGATTGATACCTCGTCTAACCTTCGTATACCTGTATCGAATCAGGAAAACGATGATTCTCGTAGTTTTCGTTTTTTTTTTTGTTTTTTTTTCGACTATTCTAGGATCCTCTTCTACTCTTTTCTTTCGATGAGGACACGAGCCAATGCACGAGGCCTCGAGCTTTTTGAAAGAAACGACCAGGAAAACAGTGATCCCTTCGCGTGCCAGATACTTAAACGTGTATCGTATATAAGACTCGTTTTAGCCTCTTCTATTGGAATTGGTGAACCAACCCTACCGACTACTCAAGAGGCCAACCATTATTTTCTTTCTCTCATGACAAATAGGAATCTTCCTCTCCACAAACTTCATTCGTTGTTTGCTACTTCGAGAACTCGCCATTAATTAGTTTTGAGGTCTAGTCGTTATTCCAATGGCTATCAAGACTCGAGTTACGACACAACCCTCTAGGATATTTAATAAAGTGGCACAACTCCCCACCTCGAGTTTCTTCGCCCACCGAAACTCTATTTTCGTATTTTTTAAATTATGTTCGCGTATCACGATTTTCCTTTCTTTTTTGTAAAAACGTATTTTTATTTTCTTACATAACCTTTTAGTTATAGGAAATAATGTATCAAATAATAAAAATATACAATGATAAATACTTAAAAAAATATATATAATAAATAATAGTACAATAATAAATATTCCTAAGTTATAATAAAAAATAAAATCGTTTTTTCTCGGTGCCAGAAAATTTCGAACGATTATAAATAAGTGGTTCATTTTTTTCGTTTTTGTTTTTAATTTATTTTGGTCACTGATTATATCAAGCGAGGAAGAAATAATTTTTGTTAATATTTAAAAAATAAAATTGGATATCGTTAAAGGAATATATATTTTTTGATATTTTTGTTTTTTTCCTAGCACGTTCCAAAAACAGAATTGCTGAGCGTGTACCACGAAAACCATTCTCCACCGTATTCTTTTTGAGTTAATAAACTCCTTGGCACTTTACGAGAGCAATGCTGAGCCTAATAAAGAAACTGCCACGAAAGGAGAGTGCGGATTCTTCCCGGAGTGAGGAAGAGCTTCCTGGAGAATTAAACTCCTACTGGAAAGTGGGTTGAGGCTTGCGTGGGGTTACATTTACAGGTTTACGATTTCTCTCCCACACCACGAACATATATATGTACAGGCAAGAGCTGGAACTGCGCCTGAATGCAAATTGGAAGACTCGCGGGCCATTTCCCTGTCGCCCTTCTGGTCGATCCATTCCTGGTCTCCCGTATTACCAACATCCATACGTATCGTTGGTGAACAGAGAAATGATCGAGGATTCGTACGGGAGGAAGTGAGTGTAACGCGTCGTGTGTACAGTTTCGTTCAGAAGTATCAAAGTAGAAAATCTCGAACGTTACCGATTCCGACAAAAGATTTAATATCAGGACAAAAAACAATGTTATCCGAATTCAGCAAACGGCATTTTAAACTAGACAAATTCAGCCTCAATTTCCCACCTCGTTTATATTTTTCCGATTTTTTTTGCACCCGTGGTGCCATTTTGAAAAATACCATTTTTCACGATTACCATCAAACATCCTCAAACCCAACCCTCATTTTCAAAATTCCCTAGCCAGTGAACAAAAAATCGGAAAAATAAAAGCAAACAACCAAAAGCAAGCTCGATTCATCCTCTTTCATAATCCATTCGAAAAAAGACCGTCCAATTTTCCCCCTTCGAGAAAAGCCTTTCTCCGTGCGGAAAGTTAACGGCAGGGATGGCTAATGCTTTTGCCAAAAGCTGTACAGGTACGTATGGGGGAGGTGGGGACGACCGTAGAAACGTGCGATTCGGTGATGGAAGGAGGAAGGCTAAAGCCGCCGATGTCGGACGGTTATATGGTCCATGGACGAATACCGGAGGGCCATATACCTATATACACGATGGTGGGTAGGCTACCAGTTTAATTATCGGGTTAAACGTAGCGAGGGCTGATTCTGATGAGAGTTCCGGATTCAAATGTGTCGCTGGTCCACTCGAGCGAGCACTCTACGGTCCGTGCTCGTTCCATCTCCAACACCCTCTGTCTTTCTCCCTGAATTTTACCGGCATTGGGTCTCTATATCTGGCTTTAGGTGGGAACTGATCGAATGCTGGTTCTCGTACACCACTTTCCTGATTCTCCCCCTTCCCATCTCTCTCTCGCTCTCTATCTCCCTCTCTCTGCTTTGGTTCTCCATCAGTTGATGGTTGTTCATGGTACGTGACTGTCACCAGGACTGGCTAGTTAACTAACTAACGGAGTACACCGACAGTTAGCAGCTAGCTGGTGATTCGTGGGGGAGATAGGACACGTACCTATACACTTTATGTATGTACATGGATACTTATGACTATAGGTATGAACCGTTACGACCGGACTCATCAGCAACCACTCCCTACCTAGATTTCTACGAACACCCCCTCGATGACATTGTTCGCCCTCGGATTCATATTCAAATTGGCCCTACTGAATTCTCTCTCGTACTGGATCTGTCAACCCTTCTCTTCATCCCTCTCTCTCTCTCTCTCTCTTCCATTCACTTTATATCTTTTTCCATCCCTCTTCATCTCTCCGGACTCGCCTCTCGGATTGTCGATCTCGATTATTGCGATTATTATTGTCGCAACGAGACATGACCCTAAATACAATCCTGGCTTCGTTCCGGTGGGACTTTCCAGCCTTGATTACGAGATTATCACGGCTATTTGATGCTTCCCAGATATTCAACTTTTACGCTTATCTTTTTCTTTTTTTATCGTTTTTCTTTCTTTTTTGGGGGGAGAATGAAAAGCTCGTGATGAGTCTCGAAATCGATTTTGGCGTTTGGTTCCTAATGTCTAGAACTTTACTGGCTGATCTCTGTTTCGTGTTTGATTGGATTTTGAACAAAAATAAATATGACAAAAAAAAACCAAAAATAGCGCTACAAAAGAAAAAGAAAAATCAAAATTCGCGATAACAATAACAACTCGATGAGAAAAAAAAGAACCCAACTCGGAGGTTTGAGAGCGTGTTGAAAAACTAGCGAGGATCAACGTACCGAAGGATCGTACCAATTAAAAATCCAATTAAACGAAAAGTCTCCGTCGAGGAGACCGAGAGGGAAGCCGCGGCGTGAACGAAGATTTAAATGAACGTCTCTTCCAAGATCGTCGAATCAAAATTATTTCCGGCCGATAAAGCGAGCGTTCATTTGTTAACTGCCACTGCGAGGATCTTTTCTTTTTTCGTCTTCAATTCGCCCTCCTTTCGGCCTCCTTCTTCCTTTTCTTTCTCCACCCCTCCCCCTCACCTCTCAACAACCATCCGCATTTTCCTCTCCTTTTTTTTCATTTGGTCGAAGACTCAAAGGCTATTTATTCCCTTCGTTAATTCACGACACTTGCTAACCCCCCCCCCTCCCCCCAGCGTCCCCTTTTCTTTCTCACCGCGTTAGTTTTATCGCTCGTCATTTTTTAAGTGCAAATGAGTTTGTGTTTTTTTCGCTTCCCGAAGGATATCGCTATTTTGAGGGGAGGTTTGAAGGGGTTGGGGAAGGAGGAGGAGGGGGGGATTAAAAAAATTCTTCAAGCTACCGGCCTTTCAGCTTCCCTTCGCTGAGTCAGCTTTTCTCTCTTTTTTTCCTCCTGATCGCTCGAGTACTCGAGAAAAAGGCGACGATACGATTTCATCCAAAGTCTTTAATCAATTTCCATCGTCTCGCGAGGTTAAACGATTCGAACGTGGACAAACGTAGAAAAAAATATAAATTCAATTTTTTTTATTTACTACTATATAGGACTATTATCAGTAGTAGGGTAAGTAGGTCATTTGTTTGGGTCTGTTTGGGTTAATACGAAAGAAATATCAAATATGTAAATTCCAGAGCCAAAAAAATTTCGATTTTTCGAATAAAAATTTAGAAAAAAATTTTCAAAAACCAGTGCAACGATTCGTCACAAATTCTAAAAATAAAAAATAAAATCGTAATACCCACATTCTTCTTTTGGTTCGGGACAAACGTGAAAAATAATAATAATTCAATTTTTTTTATTTTCTACTATATAGGACTATTATCAGTAGTAAGGTAAGTAGGTCATTTGTTTGGGTTTGTTTGGGTTAATACGAAAGAAATATCAAATATGTAAATTCCAGAGCCAAAAAGATATCGATTTTTCGAATAAAAATTTTCAATAAAAATTTTCAAAAACCACAAATTCTAAAAGTAAAAAATAAAATCGTAATACCTACATTATTCTTTTGGTTCGGGACATAATCGATGTGAGCGTCGCGGCGTCGTATTACAAGCGTAATAAACGCCGGTGTGAGTTTTTATACCCTTGTAAGGCCAGGATACGGTACGATTCCGTAATATATCACGTCGGGCCGTAAGAAACTCGAACATGATACATAATTGAGCCGCTTCGTCGGCTTTATATGCAGCGAGACGATTAACCAGCAATTACCGAAAAACAACGCGAACCAACGGAACGTCCGTTTGAGTCGTTCATCGATACAGATATACGAATATATTGGCTTCATTCATACAGCCACTTTCGTACTATATAACGGATGTTTCGTTCCTCCGTACAATCATTAAACAGTATAATTGCTCACGTCCTGTTCTCCGATGGTTCCCTTCGAATCCCCCCTCCCCCACCTCGACCCCGCATGTCCCTCTTTCGTTCTATTTCCGCTCTTTCTCGTCTACGATTGATAATGAGAGAGAGAGAGATGGAAAACGATTTTGGAATTGACGCTCCCATTATCGTGACGCCTTAAGTACCGGGGGTCAGCGTTAATTTATGTCTTCTGACTTTGCTGCTATTAGTCCACGCAACGAAGAATTATGCCCACCCAGATTTGGTGTTTCGGTTTGTTTTTTTTATTTTCTGTTTTTTTTTTTAATCTCGAATTCTGCGTCGATTTTCATCGTTGGAAATAAGTGACAAGAAATCGTGGGAAAAATACTGTTGGAGGTTTTTATTGTTGCATGGAATGTTTCTTTTTTTTTTCAGACGAGAGAGTTTTCAATCGAACGAAACAATTTGTGGTTTCTCGATAGCTGGGTGTAGTTAATTTGATTTTATTACTATTATTATTATTATTATTATTATTATTATTTAATAAATATAGAAAATTATTAGTTAGCTGAAAAAAATTGGACAAAAAAAATAGAAATAAGACGAGTCATCATCATAGAATTTTTTTCGAAAAATTGAAATGTTCGAAGTGTAATTCGGATAAATCTCGAATTGGAAAAGTTCGTTGGGTCAAATTGATGGGACTTGAGCCCTTTTGGATATTCGATTAATCGATACTCCGAGGTACGGGCACATTCGAAATTGTCTGGAGAGTTCGAAGCTCGTCGGATCGGTGCCCAATCGGGTGTGAAAGTTCCTTTGTGATGTGGTGTGTGCCCCTCCGAGATATTGCGTTGTTTAATTTCGCGCCGGGGCCACTTCCTTTGTTTCGTACGTTTCAATTTAAATCCGCGGCTCTTCGATTGCGTTTGGCCAAAAGCGAGAGGCCCCGGCACAGAGAGAAACCAACCAATAGCCACCTACGCGCATACCTAAAGGGACCTAAAATAATCGAAGGGAGAGCAAAAGAATGAGAGCTCGAAAAATACTCCCTGCAAATATACGACCTTCCCATTTTTTTTCTGATTGAGTACATTCTGGATTAAAATTTAATCCTGCAAATGTACTCTTATCTAATCGATTTTTCTAAATAAATCGCCAAATTTATTGATAACCGCAAACTCGAAATAATTATTATATTTAGACAGTTCAATTTACCTTGAACTCTCCATTTCTAGGAAACAATAAAAAATAATAGTCTAGAAACATTTTTTCCCATTTTCCCAGTCTAATTTTGTCTTTTCGGCAAAAAATCGGGCATATTCGTAATCAGCGGAAAATTTACGATGAAATAGACCCTTTTAAGAGTTTAAAAACGGAAAAAAATATTTTCGTCTTCCCTGGCTACTTTTCCAGAATCTCAGAAATCACGAAATTTCAAAAGGTCGTAGAGTAGGCTTCTTCTATGCGATGGAGATTTATTTGGTGCGTTTGGAAAAGGTTTTTGCCTGACTTAAATAATG
>JAPYZJ010004978.1:0-19896 GCA_030522765.1 Ophioninae sp. B BG-2022a
GGTCCAACTTTGAAATTCTGCCAAAAATCGAAAAATCATCGGATTTGAATTTAAAAAAAAGCATTTTGAAGAGAAAACCATAACGAAGAGATTGAGCACAAAGTGGAGTGCCAAATCCTAAAGGAAAAAAAGTTATCGATGATTGAGTGAAAAAACTCTTTACGCCCTAAAATCCAAAAAAAAGTTGGATTTTTAATATTTTTATAAATGGTCTATTTTGATTTAATTCGACCCCCTGAGCACGAATCTACCATTAATTTTCCCCAGAACCCAAAATTTCCATGAAAAAATCGTAAAAAACTTCTTAAAACACGATTTTCACGATTTTTTTCATAAAAATTTTGGGTTCCATTTCGGGTTTTTGGGATTCCGTTATTTTCGGCGTACTTCGCTGATCATCAGAAACCGTGTAGGGAAGCCCAGAATCCACCCTCGTGAAAAATAACAATTACGACATGCACTTGTGTTCGCGAGGGTGAGTGTGAGGTTGGCGCGAGTCTTGAATCCATAATTCATTGCTCGGTGCAGAAACTAGCCGGGTACTAATTTGCCGCGAGCTCGCGACGCCTCGCTAGAGAAAGCTTCTCTCGTCTTACCGCGGTTAAAACCCCGCGGGGATGCTAACTGATCGTGCGGTGTGGTGCTCCCGTTTGAGGGATGAGGGGGTTCAAGGGAGTTGAAAACGAGGCAAAGCCTTTTCCTCCGGTTAAGGTTCTCCTATCGCCCTGCTGAGAGACCAAGAAGAAAAAATGGACGTAAGAGAGAATGGGAGGTTGAGCGAGGAAGAGAGAAGGCAGAAACGCCTGGGCGGGTCGCGAAGGGAATGCACGAGGCTCGAAACCGCAAGATGCAATTATGATAAACGTGAGAGCTTCTTCCGAGAGCTTTTCAGTAAGCGTGCGAGCTTACAAAAGCCCGCTGTCGAGAGAAAACGAAAATGGGAAAGAGGCAAAGGGAGTGAGAGCGCATTATCTATGGGACAATCCACACTGAGCCGAGTTTTGTACTTGAGAAGAGTCAACAGGGAGATACATTGAACAAGAGTGTGAAAAATGCGTCTTGTTACAGACACTTCGTCAATTCAGAGCTTTCTAAACGTTTGCTGATTTTCTGAATGAGAGACGGATTTTCTCTCGATATTTGCCGATTTTTTAGGGATTATTATCGATTTTCTACATATTTGCCGATTGTCTAGTCGATTATTGATTTTATACACATTTGTTGATTCCATTCACATGCGTCCATTTTCCAACCGTTTGTTTACCCTCCAATACTTTGCCGATTCCCTTGGCTTCGTTTCTAAGCGTTTACCGATTTTTTTTAAATATTTACCGACTTTATCGATCTCTACAATTTATCAGACCATCGCCTATTTTCCAGGTGTTTGCAGATTCTTTTGTAATTTTTACGCTTTTGACGATTTCTCAAACGTTGATTCATTTTTTATCCGAGGAAGAATTGCAAAAAAAGGCTTTAGGAATCGTAAAAATTAGTTTGTTGCGAAATAAAAATGAGTTTTGTTCGCTTTGAATGAGAGGGAAAAAAAATTATTGATTCAAGAGTTTGAAGGAAGTTCACTTCGAACGAAACGTCCCTCGTCCTCGAAGAAGAACGCTTTATCCTCCCTCCTCCTACAGTTCCATTCTCCTTGGACGAAACGACTCTTGCCTCGTTTCGAGAGCACGTTCACCTTTCCCGCTTTCCGTTTTCCGTTCCCCACGCGCAACCTCGAACCGCAGGGCTTATTTTCTTTCCTCACCGGATATATTTCCTGCTGTCGCGATAAGAAAATGACCTTGGCCAGGGAACCTTATCTCCTTGTATTTTCCTCTCGTGGCACAAAGGAAAAATAGTGAGCCTCGTGCGATCCGCACCCGGTCTTTCGGTATCTCAAATTCAAACCGCTCCCTGATTTTATCGGCGAAATCGGGCGATACAAAAAAGATACAGAATTGTTAGACAACGGCAAGGATAACAATCATAATAATCGTAGTCCCTCATTAATAACACCAATTTATCTTAACGATAATATCAATGTAACGATAACATCAATGACAGCATCTGTGTCTTCCAGCGATAGCGTCAATGGCTCTTAATGGATAGGGTTGAAGATTGCAACGTTGGAAAGCAACGAAAATAAGTTCTCTCAAATAGCTTCAATTTCAATTCCACCAACATTGATTACGAGAAGAGCTGTAATCCTTTTACGTATTCTTATCAGATCTTTCCTCTTAGAGTTCGCAGAAAAAGTATTCGGATAATAATAAAATTAAAGAAATTGACAAAATAATCGTTGCATTCCAACATAAAGTTCAACGCAATCTCAATAATAACATCAATGTCCATCATCGATCACATCAATGATCCTCAGCACATGTCATCAATATGATGCTATTATCGTTGAAAGACATCGTGGTCCTAATTTTGAGACATTAGTATTATAATTATTATTATAATCAGTCTCGTCATTATTAAACAATTTATGATGCCAGCAAACGTTAATATTTTTCAATAATCAAAACGTTCATCTAACGCCGATAGTATTTGCGATTTTGTTGGAGTTTATTGGTAGCGAATTTACGCTCGCGATTGAGAAGATAATACGGCGGTGATCCTGTGTACAAAAAGGATTGTGGTGGAGCGCTCCGCTACCGCCTGATCCATCGTATATCTGCATATTTCATTCGTCGTGTTCAATATAGTCCATTGAAAATCTGCGGTTGACCAAACGCGCGAAACGTTCGATATGTTTCCATGTGCGAGATCGCGAACATCGCTGTTTTCCTCGTTTCGCTCGTGTCCTCCGCGGGATCCGTTTAATTCACCCGCGACATCGATTATTTATGGACTCTGAAATGCACGGGGGAAAGGTATTAACGAACGATCAAAATGATCTATAATACGCGTACGTTCGCGCTCTAAGCAATAATCATTCGTACGTGGAACCGATGGGACGATGATAAAATTTATTATTCGTCATCGAGTCGCTACGATTTATGGACATTTTTACGAAATGTTATTGGAATATTCGAAGTATAAGAGCAAATTGATTTATGATTCCAAATCGAAACTGTATTCGTCGAATAGCTCGTAAATAATAAAATAATATAAAATAATAATAATAGTAATATCGCAAGTAATTAAAATTCTTATTTTACCCCACAAATTTTATTTCATGATTTCAACGACCCATTTTTCCAATGGAATACCGCTTTGGGACGAGAGATAGATAAACCAGAAAAAACCTGCAAAATCTCCTTTTAATTTTCATTTGATAATACACGTTCTATTTTTTCACCATACGTTTCTGTCTTGTAGCTCTGACCTTATTTGACCTCTGTAAGGAGGTAAGTTGCATAGAGACAAGGGCACGTAGAAACTGGAGAAAACCTTCAATTCTCTTGTCAATTTTAATTGAAGACGTGTCGTACTGTTTTTTTTTCTATACTCAGTCTCCTATTTTTGTTGTAAAATATTTTCGTTGACATACCTGTTCATATTGTATCATGAGTTATTCTTGTCGAACTTCGCCGAGGGCTAGGTCCATTTCATGACCCTTCGATGTTTCCCGAAACGGTTCTCGTGGTAAGTCCGAGCGATACAACTCGACCTTTTTCTCAGTTTCTCCTTTCCTCCCTCTCCCTCTCTCTCTTTCTTTCTCTTCCTCATACACGAGGACTCTCGGGCAGATTCTTGGCAAACGCATGGGGTGAAATATCGATCTCTCACCGAGGGCTGATTCATCGTGAACGAGGTGGAACGGCTGTCAACCCTTCTTTATACTCCCTCTCTGTTTTCTAGTCTTTCTTGCTCGAGCAGTTTCATTCGCGTTTTATCCATGGCACCCTTCATATTCGTTTTTTTTTCTTTCTTCCCCCAGACCATTATTACGTTTACTTATGAAACAAATTATTTTTTGTTGATAGAGCAATCGAAATTTTCATAGCGTTTGATCTTTCCATTTTCAATAACCAACTCGATATCTTCGTGATGTTTTCCCCTTCAACTCGTTCTTTCTTTACGAACCTTCTTATATATACATCTATTTTGATTGTCGTATATATATTTAATTAATCGAATGCAATTATACGTCGTTTAAGCAAAGGAACTTTTTTTTACAGTTTTTTACTGAAAATGAAAAAAATAACTTTTTTATAAATATCTTTTCCTCTTATGAGTAGCCATTGATATATAATTTCATCATAAATTTACTTTCAAAAGAGTATGCTATGTTTATAAAAAAAAATCGAAAATATGCAAGACGAAGTAAAGACGAAATATACGTTTTTCGGATTTCTCCGTCGTAATATGAGACTTTCCTAATCATCGAGACGTTATCGGCTATAAGCCCTCACAAAAGTATTAAATGGAAAAAAACCCCTATTACTTTCGTTTACAAGACGAATCTACTGTGACGTATTTCGCTATCCCTCTAATCCACGAAACATCGAGGTGTATCGCGAGACCTTTCTCGATCCAAAGAATTATTCAGGAGGAAATAATATCCGTATCGTCGAATATCGTCTGTCGAGAAGGGCCACGAGAAAACGTTGGAAAGCTCGAAGGAGTGAAAGAAAAAAAGAAAAAGAGAGCGCGAAGCGGAAAGCAGGGGATAAAGGAATCACCCTTTATATACGGATAGCTTTTTTATCTTCGCTCCCTTGGAGATATTCCATTTTTGAAGAAGAATGCCAGAACGACGTCGCCATGTAAAAATGTATATTAGCGTTGCTCTTCCATCCACGTACGTGCCATTTGCGCGCGTACGTATTTGTGGTTGATATACTCGCATTCTCGAAGATGAATCTAATCTTGCGTGTCATCTCTTCGGCTCCTCTGCGGGCCTCTTTCTTCTCCTCCTCTCGTCCCTTCACGTTCCCCTCTCGTTCTATCTTTCATCAAGAGCAAAAGGGTCTTTTTCGGAAAAATCATATCCATGAAACTTTTCGTGCCAAAACGAAAAATCTTGAATATACCGCATGGATTCGAAAGTGAAATATTTTCCTCGGGCTCGCGTGCTGGGCATTTTCTTTGTCGAGGTTTTTAGAGCACTTTGTATTGAGGAAATCGTGGTTTGCTATTGATAGATTAGACTAGAAAGTGGATTAAATATAGTCGCTGATAGTGGTCGTAGGTTTTCTGCACTTTCCCCGTTCCTGCACCTGCGAACCAGGCAATATTAAAAACGAGTGATTTTGGGAATCACTTGGGGATTTTAGCAACGAAAAAAAAAACAGGAGACAAGTGAGAGCTAAAATTCTAGAGGATTGTAATTGTCCGAAGGAACACCGTTAAAACATTGCGATTAATGATAAATGTGATAAAGGATTTGGTAAAATGTTATTTCAATTGCGAAATCAAGATTATATCCGCACTTTTCGTAATTTTCTCAACTCTGAGTGAATATGGAATACATTGATTTTTTGAAGAACTGCGGAATATGTGACGAGATTTTTTTAATTGTTTTTATAATTGATTCCATACGGAATGACCCCTATATGTTTATACGTATTTTTATATATATTATATATATGTATATCTTGCGTATATACACGAGCACCGTCCTTTCTTTTCTTTTGTCGCGATTCTTTATCCTTTTCTTTTTGTCTCCCTCCCATTCTTGTCGTCTATACTCGAGGCACCCTCCAGGCCGGATACGCGAAGCTCACAATGGCTCTTATTTGAGTTTCGACAACGTCGTACCGCGGCATGTGTAGTCTCTCAACTCTCGTCGTGAATGCGAAATGTCACCCCCGATTCTAAAGGATCGCGCGGTGTGCGAGAATACAATTTTTTTTTATTTCGGCTATACTTTTTCACTCGCATATATTTCGACGCGAGATATTTGGGATTGTAATTTTGGAACTTTCGAGCGTCGAACAAATGTTAGTTTTTCGAACGCAGAAATTAAACTTGATATTTTTTGGATCGAAAGGTGATCGCTTTAGAAAGGAAAATAGAGGATTTCTTGTATCGTTTAGATTTCGTACTTATCCATCGCTTTTGTAAAATTATCGATAGGGGATTCGCCGAGTGTTTAAAAAATGCAAAGAATTAGGTAACTTTATTATCGCACCATGATTCAATGACGATAACGTGGGTAGATCGTTCTCTGTTATCCTTCAGTTTTAGTGATAATCAAATAGTCCGCTTACGAGGTTTTCTTGTTTCCGGTGTGCTAATGATATTTCATGGAAGATAGCCATTTGCATCTCTAGGATGAGTGAGGTGTAAGAAAGAGAACTGGGGTTTGTCGCGCCCCCAGGCCATTATCTTCAAAGCTATATGAAACGAGTACTTCCTCCGTAAAGGCGTTCAGTGACTTTCTCTTCACTCCGCCTCTTCCATTCTCTCATCCTCGATTATCGAATTATATAACAGCTTCTTTACTTCGGGCATTCATCATACCTAATGAGAATTTCATTCAATCAGATTTCCGCTATTATTTGCTAGAGACTTTGAACAATCGATGTTGACAAAAAACCTAAGATTGCTCAATTCAGTTACAAGCTATAGGTATACACATTTCGTCCTTCCGGCAGTTTTGACTATAAAGTACAGCCATCCCAAAGGTTCTGTCCGCTGAGGTTTTGCCTGTAGAATTCGTAATTAGTGGATGATATTGCATCAAGGGTATCGAGAAGTCGATTGCAGGGTTGGGTTGAACTTGGTTCTTATCGATACAGCACAAGTCTGAAAATAAATTTCTTTTCATTTTCTGGCGATTTTTGTTGTCACTTGGCAACATCACATTAAACTCCAACGCAAGCGCTACTTTCTCACACTCCGATCAGCAGTTGAATTTTTGTTTCATATTTCCCGCGTATTTTGTGTTTCTTACTATTTCCTACGATTTATATCGATAATTCTTTATCTATAATGTTTTTCGTATCTTTTAATACTATCGATCTTTTTTCCCATCGAAAAAATAAATATCAAGCCAAACGGTTCCTCGATAGTATCTTCCTCACTTTTCTTTCCTGCCATCATCAATAACCCCGTTTGCGTAAAATCGAAAATCGGATGAATATGCACGTAACGTCCTGAACTTCTGTGTCCCTGTGATCCAGCAATGCCGATCCAACTGCAAGTGACCGCGAAAATTTGCGTGCGAATATGTTTGACTGTAAATTGGGTTACGAAAGTGGGAAGGATGTACGGATTGTACGAGCATGTACGGATCGTAACTACTAACGCTCACGTGCTGTCCGATCCAATTACCACTGCTCTACTTGTTTCATCGGTAGAGGAGCGTGGGTCAGCCCTCAAGTAGATCGAGTAGATGGAACCGGGCGTTGGTCAGCCACGGACCGTTGGTGTGATGTATGCATCAGGATGCAAATATATAGATCGCCTTGATGTAACCCCGACCGTGATATCCGGGGCATCCAGAAGGCGCGCGTTTATGTCGTATTGCTCTCCTCCTCTATTCGACCTCTGCGAGGAGATCGGTCAGCTTTCATGGTGAAGCGGGCACCAGCCTTGGTCTAATTAAATACGGATTATTCTAGACCGTTGCTCCGTCTATCTCTCACTCCCTCTCATCTTTTGCCTATCCCTATTCTCTCCGTTGCGGTTTTCCAGCGCTAATTGGGAAACGTTATATTAACGTGCCTGTTTTCAAGTTATCCACGAGGAAATTGGTGATTACGAGCTATGTTATCTTAGCCCAGCGTGATTAGGCTCAAAGGCAGTATCCGTAACATCCTCCTCGCTCTCATTATTTTCGGCGTTAGTTTCTCAACTTTCCGTCGGTTAAGCGCGCTCTTGTATTTTCCTCGATTTCTCGGAGTTCTGAACATGAGGCTGCAGTTGAGACGTCGTGGTTACAAGTGTGGCTCCTCGAAGGTGCTTTCTTCAATGGGGCGATCACTGTCGTAGTAAAAGTGTAGTTTACTCGAGTCGTAATTTACGGCTGACCAATTTACTTGACGTCACAGATGAGATTGAGTTCGTAACGTTGCGACGCAACAAAAATGATTATTTTTTAATCTCTCCCTTTTTTTCACTAGAATCGTAAGTAAAATACTTCAATAATTATACAAATCTTTATTGTGATAACCTAAAATTCAAATCTGGAATAAAATATTTCGCCAAATAATGGATCTGAGGAAATGAAAAAATGAGAAAAGAAATTTCATTGCGTCACAACGATGCGAACTTCAAGTTCATCGTTACAGTTTATATCGTGTAGTAGATTCAGTGCCTTTTTCAGTGCCTTCCCTCAAATTATTTCTTTTCGTTTCGTCGGACACGCTTCTGTCAAACACAGTACATTTACCCAGAAAAATGTTCGTATAGAATTCCTGCATGGTTGATCCCCGATCTTTCCATTGACCAGAACTTAATCCACGATTCGTTCGTCCTAGATCGTTCACGAACTGTTGCTGCTTCGATCGTGGCGCGCTGTCCTCGAATTTAAGTTTTATCCGATGCTGTCTTATTCATCGGTGATTTCACTTTAGTACTTCGCGCATCGAGAGCGAGAGAAAGAAGAAAAATCGGATCGTGTCGAAGAGCGAAGGAGAAAGTAAAAGCGGGGTATCAGGCTGGATGGGGTCAATCGTGTCCGTGTGCGGTTGGCTCTTTCGACCATTCGCTCATTGAACTGTAGACATATACGTCGAATGTAGTGCTTTCTCACGGTGCAACAAGTGTTATTTGCACGCTTCTCGAAGCAAATTACGTTCGCTATCTCCTACCCCTTCACTACCCTTCTCTCGACTCGCCCACTCACTTGCGCAACAGTAATTTACAGGCTTCGCGACAACTCACCCTTTGACTGACTCCCTTGAAGCGCAGTCACGTGACCGAGCTTTCCAAAGCCGTTACTCACATTTTTCTTCCATTTTATGCCCCAATCTTGTGATATTTTGCGGTTTCTTCTCATTTTCTTTCCAGCATCTATTTATCCGATGAAATATCCGTATTATCACTCCCGCGTTTCTACGAAATCCTCGATGGGATTCCAGCCTCGAAAGCTGAAATTTCAACCCCAATTCGGCTGATACTTCCGAGGAAGAAATTGACAGCAATTAGTTTCACGATTTTTCATAGTTAGAAGTGTTCGACTGACGCGTTTTTATGAAAATCTTCGAAATCAGTGAACTTTTACGGATTTCCTACAGTTTCCCTGTGCCTTCTGCAAAGTAGAAGTCTGGTATAAGATCGCTGAGGATTCAATGGTAGTTAGGTTAGGTTAGCAATGTCTGGGTAGGGAGTGATGGGAAACGGATGAAAAGCAATCTCGATAGGATGATGTACGGTTTTTAGTATGCCAAAAAAGCAATTAATATCCTCATAAGTATTAAATAAAAAAAATGCAATCATTTAAATCATTATAAGCACTTTTCGCACTAAAATTTAAAAGCAGCTTTTTTTCGGAAATGTGACGGAGTAATCCAGCAATCAGTTATTTTTTAAAGTCTTTTTAGAAATGTCAGAACTACTATGAAGATTACTTTTACACTACAATCAAGTGCCGCAATCAGAAAAATCGATTTCTGTATTTTCAATGCTTTCCATCTCCCTTTGCAGACGGATCTTTCCTGCAAAAATACGAACGTCGGGGTCGGTGCTATCTACACGCGGACGAACTTCGTCACTCTTAAATACGTCACTGATGGCTGGGGTATGGATGCCAATGGCTTTCGACTTGTTATCACAGCTATCAAGGATCAAAGTGAGTAAACAATTATGAACCCAGATTTCATCGTACACGTTCACTCACCGGATATCGAATGTATAACTACTTTCTATGCTACACGTTGAGCAACATATATATTGAAGAGGAAAGTTATTATTACATATTTATAGCTAATTATTACTTTATAAACTAGGTTATACGAAGTAAACATACGTATAATGTAAACTTATTATATAAGTAATCGATTATCGATATCGATTTTAGTACGGTCATATTTAGCGGGTTTAAACTTTTCGTACAATTAAAAAGTTTACCTCGTAAGAAATAGTTTGACAGTTTCGAACTTTTCTATGCTCGAATCTCTGCTTAACCTGGCTTATTTGATGCAATATTTTTGGTCCTCGACGATGCGTCGCGAGAGCAGAAAATTTCGCGTTTCCTCTCTGGAATGGGTTAGGCCAGCGGTTCCCGAATGGTGGTCCGCGGAACCCTAGGGTTCCGTGGAAAGGCCGCAAGGGTTCCGTAAAAAATATTATCACACGTTTCGTGACCAATGTTGTTCGCGCGCACCGACTTGTTTACGCACGAACCCTACTAAGTAGGGTTCCGCTAGGAAAAGTATAATCAATTAGGGTTCCTTGGCAACCAAAAATTGGGAACCCCTGGGTTAGGCAGTTGTTCGATGCAAAATTGTTTGCTGCTCATAAATTTTCTAGTTCCAATTTCGTCCGAGCGAGAATTTTGCTTCAATCGAGTTATGCCTGGAAAATTCGTAGTTTTGTAAATGATAGACTATTAACTTTTTACGAAATTCGTTTTAAAATAATCCTGTTTGAAATTTGTCTCATACGGAATATAACTATATTTTTATTTCTCAGAAATACAAGAGGACCGGGTAGAGCCGCGTTGTCGCTTTACGCGCTGCTTCTTTTCAGTTTCCCCCTCGTTACTACTCCGTAGCTTCTCGACTGTCTTTTCGTCCCCATTTTTTTGTACTCTTCTCACGAATTATCATTCTCTCCTCCTCATCGTCGACAGGGTTGCCTTCTCGCACGGTTGCATTGTCGGCAAACAATGCGCGCCACTGTCCACATTTATTCATTATCCCCCAGAAACCTCTTTCCGCCTGTAGCTTTAACCCCTCCGTATTTTCTCCCTATCACAGTGAAATTTCTCTTATTGCGAAAAAAAAAACAACGTATCTTCCGGTTGGAGGTACTTTACCAGTTCACCTCGTTTACTCCTGTCTCTTTAATTTAAGAGTGGAAGTTCAGCAACGTTACGAGATGATCCGGGAATTTGCTTGATCGTTAGATGGCTCATGAATTATTTGCTTATAGTCTGAATTATTGAATCGAGGGAAGTTTCACTCGCTATTTGGCCCGAGGAATTCTCGAAATCGAGAGCTTTCATATTTTGGTACCTTTTGTAAAATTAGATCAACATGAGGTCGAAGAGAACGAAAGTTTTCAGATCGAATGTTTCGAAGGCAATGGTTGAGTCTGAAAATACGAAAATCCGAAAGTCAGGGTTAAGTTGAAAACGGAGGTGCTTGGCCAGGATCAATAAGGAAATGAAACCTTTTTTAGAGATTCATTTGTACGTATACCAAGTTTAAACTTTTGTGCCAAATGAATGGAAAAATATTTGTTAGTGAAACACTTATCAGGAACTTCGTGAAGGATTAAAAGTTGACCAACTAAAATGAATATTTGCAGTTTAAATTAGCATCGTCGTGCGACAACGAATTTTTTGTCAACTTCTTATTTGCAAGACTGTCCAAAGTCACGCATCGCGAATATGTTGTTGATCGCTGAATGAGATTTAGAGAAAAATGATGTACGTTATTCATGGCTCAAATCCGCCACAGAGTTTATGGAAAAACAGTGAAAATTAAATTCCTTGCGTCTCAACGGTGAACATTTCAACATCGCATAAGTTCAGATTTGCTGCACTCGAAAGATGCAAACCCCAACGTGGTTGAATTACAAATTATGGCGTTACGATATTTCCGATATTTCCCTAAAAGTATATTTAAATCCCTTGAAAGTAAAACTCGTTTTCGCCTAACAACGACGCTGAAGAATCGATCGAAATCGATTGGTGATAACAGTAGGAAATCCATATCTATATCCGATCAACGACGAAAATATCGATGAAAGTTCAATGAAAATCCGGGCGCGCGAATAATTCATTTTTCCATTAGTGCCACGTGCTTTGGAATACGCGAGCCAGTAATACCCATAGATTACCGAACATATTACCGGGCGATTTTTAAATCCACCCCGCATACACTCTCACCGATGCCAAGTTCCGGAGGGTTCCCGTGGATTACGACAATTTTAATAATTGGCCAGACTCGAGCGAAGTATAATCTCCATCCCTGTCGGCAAATGAAAGCCTTATTCGTTGTCGATTCTCCCTTGCCCTCTCATTTTCTTTTTCCATCTCTCTCACTTTCTCTCTCTCTCCCTCCCTCTAGCTTTCGACCAAGGCAATCTTGTGCGAAAACCTATCGACGCGAAGACGAAAAGAAGGGTGTGGGGTTTGATGATTTATGCGCGATCGCGTTCCAAATTTCGTGCCGACTTGTGTTTCATCTTGGCCCGAGTTCTCCTATCGATTTTTCCACGCACGAGACGACCTCGTGTCTATATTTTCGTACGTTCAATGGGTCCTTCTGAGTCTCAAGGAAGCTGTGAAAAAACTTTTGAGTCTTGGTTCGACTTTTTATTCCCCTCTTTCCGTTTTTTTTTTTTTTTTTTTTTTTTTTTTTTTTTGTACTCTTTTTCACGACCTCGTGACCTCCCCGCTTTTTTCCATTTCGTTTATTCTCGCTCCGTAGGATTTTTCGTATCTCACCCCACCAACCCATCTTTTCTTCTCGAATTTCTGTTTTTCCTCGTTTCTTTGCGATCCAAGCTGGCTCCGTTTCCCCCAGTGGTGGTATTTCTTCCTGTCGCTTTGCCTGGAAATTTTTACCGCTATCGCACGGCTGATTTCAATTTTTACAGAAGCGAAATGTGACACACTTTCAAGCTCCTGGTTCTCGAGTCTTAGACTCGGCTCCTGCAGCCCCGTACCCTTCTCCGTTGTTCATCATTGAAACGTGTACTGAGACGCTCGTAGAGTCGCCGCGGAGTATCGATTCCAATCTGGCTCATACTCTACTTCCGGTCCACCCCGCCTGGGCTCTGTTATTCCTCCACTGCTTTCGCTCTCTCTCCCTATTTCTCTCATTATCTGCCAAGTGACTTCAAGCCAATATTTGGATCGGTGACCACTTGGAGACACATGGAACAGCAAAAGTTCGCAAAGAAAATCGTTAAAACGAAAAAAAATCATCTTGATTCGTTACAAAATTGCTTCTTTCGAACGTCCCTTCAAATCGCTAGACCAGAAAGTACGTTTGATAAGTACGCGAACGAAACTGATAACTTGACTGATGATTGGCGTAGAACAGAATCGGTCGAAACCAGCGAACATTGGCCTAGTGAGGATATTTGATACTTTTTGTTTGTTTGTTATCTCTCGTCGTTGAATAGAACGGGAAAGCTTCGTCCCACGACCGCCGTTTTATTCGCTGCAGTTGCAACTGATGTTGGCGTAATCGCAATTGCCCTGGTAAATAAAAGGGCAGGATGGAGCCTAGTAAATGGAGCTTCGACGGGTGCGAATGATCACCTCGCGTTTCAATAATGACACGATTCTCCATCGGTAACCCCGTTGTCAAACAAAAGCGGGTGGAGAGAGATACGACGAAAAAAAACGAGGGGATGCTGGAAAATGAAAAGAGAGGCTATTGTCACGAAATGAAAACACGAGATAAAATTCCTTACTGATACATTCGTCGAAGGATTTTCCTCTCCTGGCACGGAAGTTTGCAGCCTCGGAATCCAACGAAAAAACACTTTTTTTTTATTCCTCTTCCACCTTCTGTTTTCCAATACATTCGAGCTGCAGAAATCATTGAATTGGGTTAGGGAACGGCTAAAATTGACAACTCAAAGTACAAGAAGTTTCAGATTGCCGTTAAAAAAAATATTGATTTCAACTTAAAGTTCAGATTCCAAGCTTCGGTATATTGAATCAAAAGAATTTTATTTCAGGGATTCCAAACTACATAAATTCTCTTCGACGATTCGATAATCTCTATCGTCTATGAAATAAATGTACTTCCCGATTCGTGTTTCACGATAAATCCCATTGATTTTCATCGGGCACTCCAATCCTTTGAAACAACATAACGAAATACGAAACTTTGATGCGCGCTCGAATCCCCTTTGCCATGGATCGTCCCTTCACGTATGTACGTACAAAATAACGAAATTCTTCAAGCTCTCCGATGTAAAACGTACGGAACCTTCAATCTCACATTGCAGCGGTTAAATTCGAGAAGTTTCGCTCAAGAGTTTCGTCCTGTGTACTCAACTTGAGAAAAATCAAAAGTGCACTAATATGTTCATCCCTCCATCCAGAGGAATGACCTTTGAAGTGTATTTCCCCTCGTTTCCCAAGTCACCAAAATTCTTCTTTGCCGTAAATAAATAATTTGGTTCTTCGAGCTATCAAGTTCACAGGTGTGCTTGGGATATGAAACGGTTTCGTCCTTTCAAGACCGTCTCATCGCAAAGCCCACCAACGAATAAATAATTAACCTTTCCTCGTTCGTTTACGCAAGGCCGAGGCAATCTTTCAGAATTTCGTGCGTTTTGACGTATTCCACCGAGTGGACTAAGTGCAGATATTTTAATAACCACCAGAATGCACTCGCACCGAGTTGCCCGCTTTCTAATGGTTGTGTGCGTTCTAATGGATGAATACGCGGTAATTCATCACGCAAACTGCGGGAAAGGGCGTCTCAACTACGTGTGTGGCTTTGTCGACGTTTACATATATATATATATATATATATACAGGAGAGCAGCCCTTTTCCATGGAGTCCGTACATATGTCTGCATGTATACATCGAGACGACTGCACTATTCAGTACGAAACTCTCTACAGATATACATACAGTTACAGCGGAACGAATAATATACCAGGGGCATATATTTAGATAGATGAGGAAAGCCGGCTACTGCGCGAGACGGAATTTTCGCAAAACCGCATCACGGTCTGTTCCTCTCCCTCGCTCTCGTACTGCTTCTCGCCCTGTCGTCGCTTCAAAGCCCATGTGTGCTCGCTGACACGTGTGCACACAGCGTGCACCATACAGACGAACATGTACAGGTTATGCAATATTCCATGCTTATAAACTGTAACAATGCTTTTGATATATACGCCCGTTTGCTGGCCTTCCCTTCAATTCTACGCGCAATTTCGTAGACACGTTTTTTTTTCGTTATTGATTCGAGCGGTTATTAGAAGTCAGTATTGGTGGAGGATTCGAAGTATTTTATGGGTTTGTGTCTGAGAGGAGAAAAATAAGTGTGATTGCAATAGCTAGTATTGTTTTTTACTACGAAAAATTTGCTACTGAAGGAATTATTATTTATGTTTTTTTGTGTTCGTGTGAGTAAGTTAAATAATTATTTTTTTTATTTCATAACTCCAATTTTTATGAATGTCGTAGTTAGCAAAGTTAAAAATATTATTTCAATTATGTATTATAAAATTGGATTCTGAATGGAAGAAAAGGATTTTATTCGTATACGTCTATGGGGTTAGAAATAATATAATTGTATTTGAATAAAAATGTCCGTAGTGATGTAAAATTTAATATATAACATACGATTTTTTAATAATCAAAAAAAGGGGCATAAAAAAATCGTTGCGTTTTAATAAGATATATAAACAGAAGATTGCCTTCTCTCATTTCATAATCATAATTTAAATAACGGAATTCAAAAGTTACTTCACCGTTATTTTTCGAAACCCATTTTTTTTTAGTAAAAAAAAGACAAGAAATAATTAAACTAATAAAAATCGACAGATACGTGTTCCAGCAACGATTGGAATGATTGTTCTCGCGCAAGTATATCCATACACATTAATGCAGCGATAAAAATAAAGTAAAATCGGGCTTGGACGACAATTACCCACAGATTTGAAGTAAGCTCGAAATCGAAGTGAGGGAGCGAGCGCGAGCGAGACTTTCCATTAATTTCCAAGTCGGAAATCTTCGCGGCTCGCTCAATCGACGATCGAGGCGGGATGGTACGAGGGTGGCTTATGCCTCGAAATCTTTATTAGGCAGTTGAGGGAAGAAGTTGTGAGCTCGCAGCTCTTCCTCCCTCTCGCACTCCTTGCGAGAGCGAAGAAGGTCTCAAGAGTTTGCCCGTTGAAAATGCTATTCGTTCGCGTTATCGCCAATCCCACGAACGTTGCGTGAATATATATATATATACACACGTAGTTATCCATTGAATAGTGTGGGAGAGAGAGAAACGCGGAATTACCCCGTCCGGGTTTAGCGCCGTGAGATTCGTGTGGAACGGCGTTGGATGTAAGAGCGCGATATTGCTCGAGCTCTTTCGCTTCCTTCGTTCTCCTCTCCTGCTTTCGCGGCATCGCGTATACTCCATACTATTCTCCATTTTCCCATTCTCTCTGGTAGCTGTGCGTTAGTCTCTCGCCAGGATCGAATTCATGGATTTCGGAGGATCTAGCGCGAGATATATACTGTAGCGAACATTTTTCCTCCCGCCCTCTTTCTCTCTCTTTTAGCGTAACCTAGGGGGTAGCAATCTTACTCCAGGGCTAATTGATCCTCGCGGGGATTAGCCGCGCGGTTTCGCTTTCCCATCGGCGTTCCTCGATCCGCGAGATCCACCGCAACCGATACAAAATACTCCTCTCCAATCACCATGAATTCATCCATCGAAATTATTTTGCCTCAGGGCTTTCCATTGTTTCTTTTCAGAATTCCATCGCCACTTCTATCGTACAAGTCGTTTAGTATTCATTCGTCAATCACAGTCGATGCCCTCTCGCCTCTTCGATTAAAATTATTCTTCTAACGCTTTGATTGGAAAATACCCTAGGCTGAATTTCTACATAGTTGGAAATGGGATTTTTTTTTTGTTTGGGTTTAGATATTTTCTTTGGCACCCTTGAGCTATGGAAGTTGTACAAACATTGTATATTCTTTTTCAAGTCTTCATCGTTTATTAAATAACAAATGTTGCGGTTGATGACGTTGAAGCTTGCAACATTGGGAACGATAATAATGTTTTTTTTTTCAAGATTCCGTTGACGAATTACTGCTACGGAAGTTAACCATATTGTGGAATTCTTATTGAACCAACTACGATAAGCTTGAAAAATATGATTTTTTATCTCAATTGAAACAACAAAAGGGAAAAAATAATCATCGCAATTCCAACGACGCGACCTTCAACTCTTCAGCGGAAATCGTTAATTTAATTAATCGTTCATACCATGTTTAAATCATCCAAACTACGTGAACCATATTTTGTCGTTCGAACTGTATTAAAATCTCGTCATTAACCAGTTGAATCGCGTTTCACTAATCCACTTGAATTTTCTATTAGAGTCGCTTACTGGGGTTGATAATTATTGATAACTGCGATAGCCCGGTTTTTCGATAAACGACAAATTGAATTCTGTTTTTTTTTGATAGAATAATAATTAAGTTTCAATTCCGTGTTGGATGAGCCGCGAAGTCGACTTTCTTGGCAAGCCCGATTCACACTTGGTTGGGCCCTTCTTACCAGCTAGGATCAATATACTATTTGCAACCGATATCGACGCCGCCCCTCCCTTCTCTTGACACCTGGGTCTACTGTCGATTCATTTCTTCGTGCCATTCGTTCGCACGTGACAAACGTAAATCCCTCGTTACTTGAGTTTCCCTCGCAGAGCTCGGCGCGCTCGTGATCTTCACACTGCGAACGCAATAAGTCCTCTTCCGCGTTTCGCCGCTATGACTCTTTCGTCCGTGAATTATGGGCACTTTTAACGTCCCTCGCACACGCGAACGTCGATAATATCGCGAATACCGGGAGCACAAAGGACCGGAAATACACGCGGGACGCGATTTACAGATTTCTCATACACGTTTTTCGGTTCTGTAATTTTGCGAGTGTCTGCCTTATCGGTTCGTTTGCAACATTCGAGATTAACGAATATATATTTTTCCGAAAATTTATCGCCGTTTATTCAATATCCCAAGACACTAGAAAATCGTGGTCCTCAACGGATCAATAAATATCTTATGATCACTTAAATATCTATTATGAATATGTGCTCGACACAAACCTGAAGACTCGATTATTGGAAAGCACTAAAAATGAATTATTTTTCATTTTGAATGTTTTTCGCTGATTCTCGCTTCAAAAATCACCGAAACGTTTTTCTGTATAAAAAAAAAAGTTTTAGGTTTGTTAATAACAGAAGTCGCATTGCAACTATATGAACTTTAAACATTATGAATAAAGAAGCTCGAAGTAACGTTGACGAACGTGAAGTCATCAGCAGTGTCTTTTTTTTTTTTTTAGTAAAAGTAGGGCGCGATCGTAAACGAAAAAAAAAGGAAAAAAAAGTGGCCCGGTGTTTACATGCGACGTGTTTATCGTTGAGCAATCATTGTGATTAGCATCGTTGGGAGGCCTCATCGACGTGATTACCGCCAGCTACCGATATCTTGCAAGAAGGGTGGAAAGTAAAGATGACGATATCAAGGCTTGCTATAAGAAACGAGCAGCTGGCACGCGATCCACTTCTTCGGGATATCCGTACACACTTTTTTCTTTGTCCAATCAAAACTCGTTTGCTTGATCGTATATAAAAATAAAAAAACAAACGAAAAAACGCGACTGTTGATTAATGGGAAAATTGTTTACGCAGTTACTGTCTTCGTCGTTGCTCCTTTTGTCGTTTCAAACGAGTGTTTTTTTTTTAAAGAAAAAAATGTTGTTGGCCCGTTATATACATGTCGGACAAGCGAAGGGGCGCCACGGAAAAGCCGAGTCAGACATAGCTGAGGTCGCCGATAAGCTCGCGAAACATCCAACAGTTTTTCACCCCGCGCACGGAAGCTTGCGCAGCGAAATATTTGAGCCTGCATACAGACTTGACGTAGAAACGTTGGCACAGCGCGCGTCGTTGTTATGATATATAAGGGTGAGGAATTTCGACGTGGAATTGCTCTCGTTTGCCTTCGTGTACCACAGCTATTTCCCATTTTCAACGAAGGAAGCGATCGAGGCGAACGAGATTATAAACATTTTTTGGCGTTAAAGAAAAAAAGGAACGCGCGGCAAGGAACGGAGTGAAAAAATACTACGATGCACTAAAAAGTGTGGAATTCAGAAAGTTCGAGCACTTTTTGCAAATCTGTTTTCGTGGATTTTTCGGCGGGAAGGGTGCGATCGAGGCAAACGTGATTGTGAAAAGTTTTAAGGAAAAAATAAAATGCAACGGAATAAAAAATTGAGTACAAAAGGACAGTGAAATTTGAAAAATTCAAGCTCTTTCTGGACGTCTATTCTTCTTTTTGATTGTTTGTTGAGGCAATTTCGATCTCTGGGATTAAAAAATCAATCGATAAACGTTTTCGCTCGCAGCTCAGTGATTCGAATTCTCGTTTCGCCAGGCTTTCGGCGATTATACCACACCGTTGAAAAGAAGCATAGCCAGAGATTACACAATCTCTGATATACAGGGTGTATCACGTAAGAATGTCATCCGCGAAATGGGGAGTTGGGCGTGAAATTCTGAGTCGAATGATATAAGCATTTACGGTTCCCGGATCAACCCCTGAATTGTTATTAATTTTTAAAGGCAGCCAATCAGGCGCGCCCGTTCAACGGGCTTTGCCTCGAAACAATGATTATATTTAGACGTTTAGTGTCATATCGCAGGTCCATGACGATGTATTTTCATAACTTGAAAAAAAATTCACCATTTAAGTCGTATTGAACGCTCCGTTTCTAGGGAACAATGTCAAAAAAATATTCTAGAAAAGTTTTTCGCCTTTTCCCAGTCTAATTGTGCTATGTTCGGCAAAAACTCGGACATATTCGTAATCAGCGGAAAATTTCCGATTAAATAGACCCTTTTAAGAGTTTAAAAACGAAAAAAAAATGTTCGTCTTCCCCGTCCACTTTTCCAGAATCTCAGAAATCACGATATTTCAAAAGGTCGTAGAGTATGCTTCTTCTATGCGATGGAGACTTATTTGGTGTGTTTGGAAACGGTTTTTGCCTGTCTAAAATAATGGCGTTGGAATCATATCGATATCTCTTATAGTTTTCCCGGAAAGTTGACTCGAAAAATGGCAAAAT
>JAPYZJ010004979.1:0-15330 GCA_030522765.1 Ophioninae sp. B BG-2022a
GAGAGAGAGAGAGAGAGAGAGAGAGAGAGAGAGAGAGAGAGAGAGAGAGAGAGAGAGAGAGAGAAAGATTCCGTCGAGAATGGCGATCGCGTATCTTCTGGAGCTCGCGCACCATCGAGAGCTAATTGCCGTACGCGTGGCGTTTTTTTTTTCGTCTTTTTTCTCCCCCTACACAGGCACTCTATCTCTCTCTCACTCACACGTACATACACGCACCCATGTGTATGCATGTGTACACATAAATTGATACGTACTCACACATAGATGAGTGGACACGCTTTCACCCCCCCTCCCCTTCGTTTTCCCTCACCATCGTGCAAATTTCTTTTTAATTGTCGCTCGAGATCGTCGAGACGCGAGGCTACCGTGGTCACGAGCCTGCATCGTTTCATATATGTCTGTATGTGTGTATTTTCAGCCTGTAAGTGTATGTGTGCACGGATATTCGCGTAGAAGCGTGACTGCGCATGCGCGAGCGCGGGAGATTCGTCGAATGCCAAAGCGTCTCACCAGGCGGCGCTGGCAGCAACTACGATCCACCGCGGAGCTATGGACACCCATAGTAGGTAGAAAAATGTTATCCGTGCATGCTCGAGACGACACGACTTTTCTACCTTCTTTCACTCGTTGATCCGGGAAAAATGTCGGGGTGGCGATGAGAAAGGTGGGGGAGGGGGGGGGGTAAATATTTTTGGAAAAAATTGGACGCAGGGCGAAGTTTTTTTTTCTCGTGATTACACTCTTGCTTTAATAAAACGAACTTAAATTCCGCGGGTGGGAATTGAGGAGGCTGCATAGTCCTGCATGAGGAAATTTTTATTAAGCTCGTTGATAGATGGCACGAGGCAGAAAGGGGCAGAAATAAGTGGTGAAAATTTGAGGGATTGGAGAATGCAATATTTTCTTTTGCCATTAACCGCTTAATTAACAATGTTAGCACTTTTTTGTATAGGACCTTTTTTACAGAGGACGTTGTGACGAACAAATTTTATTTGAAACTTTTTTTGATAGGACGCATTCTAAAAAAGTTATCGCAAAAATAGCGATTTTTTAATTTTTAATAATTTTTTGTTGCTAAAATGCAACTCGGAAATATCCGAAAACTCAGGGATGATACTGGGAACTATAAGGGAGTCTTTATTATTGCCCAGTGATTCACCGACCAAACCCAAACGAACCCAAATATCGCCAGGGAATCCTTAAGGGGGCTGCAACACGGAATCTCGGAGTAAGAGAATAATTCTTTTGATTATAGCTCAAATTGAATAAACCCAAACAAACAGGTAATACCGCGAGAGAAAAATTTGATGGTCCGGACGGTGGCAAACTCCTCTTTTATTCCCCCGTTGGAAGGAGGTACGCTTTTAGTTTTCTGGAATCAAAGTCGAGTGGTCGCGTTTCGAGGATGTATTTGTTTATTTATTTTTTTTTTCCGGTTTTTTAAGGCTCGTAAGTGAAGGGGGCTAGGAAGGTCGAACTTGTCCGAGTGTCTCCATGGGATGTTTGCTCGTCGAGTTGTAGTCTCGAATGGCCCGCGACAGAGTTGCCTGCGGTTTTTCCAAAGCGAGAGAGCACCCAGCGGGGCGACGGAGAGTCAACAACCCCCCTTCCCCCCTACGGTCATCACTGATGGCCACAGCGCTGATTCCTACGCGTATCCACTCCTCATTATCCGTATCGAATTCTAATCCACGAAAGGGATTACTCGAGAATGGGAACTGGTCGGAATTACGCCCTTTTAGGTGTGACGAGGATTGCACGAGACGAGTCTTCGAGTGGACGATCGGGGAGGAGGGGGTCGTCAAGACGCGTGTACACGTTCGCGACGAAGTATCAACACGCACGCACGAGAGAAATCCCTCCCGAGATCATCGACGTGTAATCGGTTGTTAAACTCCCTCGCGGCACCCTGGGGTGGAAAATGAATCGAACGTACGGAAGGTCAAAGGAAGGTCATTCCCGAAAATGGAAAACGATAGAGGAAATTTAATACGAAAATTAATAATTTAATTTAATAATAATTTAAATATATTTAATAATAATTTTAATTGAATCTTTGGTTGTTAGCTTACATTGCCTGAGTTCAATCTCTGCGCATGAGTTCAATCCCTCCGACCCGGTTAATTTGTTAATTAACTAATCACCAAGAAGTACATTTTTCTTGATGTTTGATTCGATAGAAACTCGAATCTCGAGTTAAACTTAATTAGGAAGCTTATTCTTTTTGTACTATAACTTTGAATTAAATAAAATGATTTACTCTTGTGTTTTTATTCATTGTATTTATAGCATTGGGCACAACTAATATAGTAGAATACTTCTTACTTACGCCTTGTTACTTTCGCCCTGACCATGGGGTCGAAAGTAACAATCTCCAATTTTTTTCTGCAGCTTTCTAATAATCAGAAATTTTAATATATTAGATAAAATTATAAAGCACATTTTTAGACCATAAACGAAAATTTAATATAGCTATATTTATTTTATCACGAATGTTATAATTGACTAAAAATCGGACATGGAGTACAAAATGTTACTTTTGTTCCCGGTCTCCCTTATAATGGGTTTTTAAAGAAATAGTCAAAACTTGAAACTGAAATTTCTTTCTTACGTTTTCAATTTTGTTCAATTTTTATTAACAACGATTTTGAACTTTTGAATTTGATATCCGCCGGGCAATGTAGTAGAAACTCCGATAATTATCCCAGAATTTTTGCAAATTATTTGAAAACCTCGAAAACTCTGTAAACCCAACTCTCTTCCCTAAAAGACCCAATATACACATCGTGGACTCGAAAATATATTGTACACACACCCGGTTAATATTGATATTCAGGTGATTCGCTATCAGCCTAAAACGACCAAACAAGTTGGCTTTCGTCATTGGCTGATCGAACTAATCGAGTCATAGCTGTATATTGCTTCGTAACGTAATTCGAGGAAAGAGCAAACTCGAAAAATCAAAATTTGAATTATTCCGATCCAAAAAAATCCCAATTGGGTCCTCTACAATAATGGGTGTTGAACCTCATCCGAGGCTTCTCTGAATATGGAAAGGATGAAACAAGTACTTCGCTTATCAGCTAATGCTCACTCAAGCTCTTAAACGCTCTTATTTTTATGATGACCGGTCAATTTTCCGCACGGGTTTAACGCCAGAGTGGAGGCCGTCTTCAGCAACGTTGCACAACGCATTTTCTCGTCACGCTCTCCGTCACAAATGGCTATGAGTTTGCCAGGGAGAGACGTGGAGGGAAAGAGGAGGGGGGGGGTGAGCCAATGCTTACACAGTTACTCGAAGACCGGTCACGGGGTGACGCGGAACCCGACAGTTGGAAGAAAGACACACGTGCGTCTGGTGGAGAGCATTAGAAACCATCCAAGCAATAGTGCAGTTCCAGTAAGTGCGATCACATTCGAGAACGGACACACAGACGTGGGAATACATCGAACGTTGATAATACCACGTTGCTTCATTCGCGAGAAGCAATTACCTTGGCTGAGCGTTGCTTCGTCGTTGCGGTCGTCGTCGTCGTCGCGGTCCGCGAGTCTCCTAGTCTTGAAGGTAGCTTGCGTAACGAGATGACGAGGTGGCGGCTTGCGTGGAATGATAACGAGAGACAATGACAAGTATATACATACATTACGAACCCCCTCCAACCCTCTAACCTGTCACCCCTTAGCTTTGATCGCAAACGCACCAACGCCGGACTCGAATTAACGTAACTGCCGTTCACCATTTCCGGCATCGCGCCGTAATCTAGCCTCGGTATTTAATTTCAATCGAAAGAGGGAGAAAAAAAGGTTTGCGCTCAGGTAAAAAAGAAAGGCACGAGGAGGAGGAAGAAAGATGGAGAAGGTTGGATTCTCAGCTGGTCACGTGCCTGGACAATTAGAGGAGACACGAAGGCTTCGGACAGCGTTATCTAGACGTCGACTTTATCTTCGGGGTACCTGCGTCACATCGAGAATCATCTCTTCGCCTTTGGAATTTCCATCCTGATGGCTCCTTGCAACTGATTCCCTTGGGATGTCCAGATGCTCCTCTCTTTACTTTTCTTTCGATTGCACTCAGGAAATGATCCGAGAAGTTGGTAACTCTCACCGGAGTCAGTAGAGTTTCGGGTTACCTGGGAGGAAAGGAAATATCACTTGCAGATCATTCGGTTAACGTTATCAATCATTAGTCAAGTGGATCTTGGGTTTGAAGGTCTTACAATCGTCCTTCCCAATCAGCCTAATCGTATAAGCTGGAAAACATGTTTTTTTTTTGGGTTAATGGATGTTGATCGGACGGAAACCTTTCTGTTTATGGGGCTATTGGATACGAGGAGAAAAAGAGTCATTGCACAATAATGTGCACCATATTCTAGATGCGAGGGTCTGTATTCTAAGAAGATGCGGCTTTCTAAGAAGATGCAGCAGCCTGTAAAGGTCCTAGATGTTGGAAAACGTTTGCAGCCTAGATAAATACTGTGGCATGAAAAATGTTCCGTCTTAAGCAGTTGCTTACTGTCTTGCGAACATGCAACATTTTAGGACGTTGCTACTTCCTAGGAAGGTACAATCCCTCTAGAAGTTTCTGCATCTTAGAAAGGTGCAGCATCGTAGGAAGATGCTGCATTTTTCGAAGATCATCCAGCCTAGACAGATTTTGCATGTTAAGGAGATAATCGAACGAATAGAACGTAGGCAGTTGCTGGAAACTGGAAAAGTACTACAGCCTCAGAAAACAGTCTGAAAAAGTGTTGCATCCTAAAAGGCTGCTAGGTCTTAGGCAGTTGATACTTCTCAGGATGATGCTACAACACAAGAAGATTCCTCCTACAGTAACCTAAGCTAGGGAAGTACCGCAGTCTGGAGCGATGCCATAAGAAGATGCTAGATCTCATCCAGATACTACATCTTGAAAAAAATGCTACAACCGAGGAAAACGCTGCAGCCTAAAATGTTACCAGTTCCTAAGGACCTGCTGCATTTTGAAACCTAGTCATGCCGTTCCATCCTCCAATCTAGGAAGATTGCTGCATCCTATGGTCTAGAAAATCTGTCACTCTCTGAAACATTAAAAACCTACTGCATCTTAAAATCTAGAAAATCAGTTGAACCAAGAAATGGATACCTTAGAAATATGCTACAATTCCATAATTATCGGGCTCCAAACAAGCCAAGTCTATATTCCCAAACCATAGTCCCCGAACCCACCACAACAGTAGCTACCATAAAAGCTGGACCAGATATCAGCCATCCAGGCGCGTTATCCTCTCTATCTTACATTCCCGAGGCTAAGAGCAAGAAAGTTGACAACCCTAGGTCTGATGCAGTTGGGGCCTCAGGGCAAGTGAAGATTGAGAAAGAGGGTTCTGCGCCCGGTAGCCGTGGTATCTTCTTCTTCTTCTTCGCGCGGCCTCGCATCAGTTAACGCACTGCCACGCGCAAGTTTGCTCCACGTGGAGGGAGGAGACAGGGGGGGGGGGAGGCCCGCTAATACGCGCACGGCCAAGTACAGGAGCGAAAGAACATTGAAGCAAAAGAAGTTGCCGGTTAGTCCTAGCCTTAGCTAGACGATGATCTCGGATGCGCTGAGTGTCTGTTGGGGGGACCCCTACTGGCTTGGTATTTGCCCGTACGTGTGGATTCGTTAAGAGGCACGCGATGCAGTCGTTGTCGTCGTTTGCCGGCTGCTTATTCTCTCCCGGGTAGGTGAACCGCGACACACTATCGTGAGTGAAAGAGACCAGCAGAAGGAGAAAGAGAGAGAGAGAGAGAGGCGAACTCGAGCTGGAGCTCACGCGCCACGAAAGAATGTCAAATGATGATTGGTCATCGCGGTGGCCAATGGGTCCCCGACTGAACAGCGAGTACAAGACGGTAGGTAGGCACCGTGTGTGATACGGCGCCGCCTCCTGGAGATGATCGGGGGCCCCTGAGGGGCTCCAGACGCGAACACACTTGTATATATGTATATGTACCTATTGCTTGAAGACTTTTCATTACAGCCAAGCCTATCTCTACCTATCTCGATATTCACGTACACATGTAAAACGTACATTACCCAGGTACATGTATTCTGCGAGCTTGGTATACCTCGGACCCGCGTCTTTTACACCCAACAGCCTCCAGCCGTGCAAAACGATAGACCATTCCATCCTCGTGTTTCTCCTCTGTCCAGTCTTCTTCATCCTCTCCGATTTCATTCCATTCCATTTGGATACTTTTGTCTCTAGTTGCTTTCGTCAAGGTTTTTGGTACTCGATGTATCTCCAGAATCAACCGAGATGATCCTACGTTTGACACTTTCGACTTCACTTGTCTTCATCGATTCGACCATTGCGACAACCGATCCACCAATCGAAGATAAATCCAATATCTCTTCGAACGTGGAGACACACAGGTTTCCATTGACGGCGTTCCTCCACTCTAGGTGAGTTTAGACACCAGCTTTTAGTTGGCACTATCCAACTTGATCACTCCATCATTCCCTGTCTTATCGTTCCACGATCGACAGCGGCTATGAGACGGTGACCACCAACGTGATCGACCGAGCCGTCGCGTTTGTTTGGGTTTACCGATCTCTCTCTCCGTGATGGCAGGTGGGCCATCAATGACGTCGATCGCACTCTCGGGGATAGCCATCAGGCGCTCTCTTCTTTACTAGCAAATAGCAGGGAGATCTGTTGATCCGGATCTCGGGGTGGAGACATCCGTGATCTCTTTTCGTCAGACTCGAGATCTCCCCGCCACTTGCCCTCCCGTCGTGCAATGCATCAAGGAGAAATGCATGTAACTATGCGCTCCCATGTGATATCCAACGGTGGCACGGAGCGTATAAGAAGATTAAATTCTTCGAGAGCCACACGCATGAGATCTCTCCTAGAAGTACACTCTCCGGAACGGGTCTTAGGGGACCCAGAAATATCTATGTACATCCGATACCGTCCGTGGTTGATGCACTTGGTTAGACATTGCTCGGAGACTAGCGGGGGCTTGCTGGTGGTGGTTGCTCGTTCCAGGAGGGCTCCGGCCAAGCTTGCGTGGCTACCGATCTTGAGAAACTTTTGCGCGTGTATTTTTGCCGCTGGAGTCCTCGGGGCCTCTCTTCCGATACTCCGAACCCTCGGACCCCTTGCCCCCTCCCCCAACCTTCACGGCCCCGATACCAAAGCGGCTTCTCTTTCCAGGCCTTCATCCTCTCGCCGTACGTGACGGTCATTCGGGATCGACCGATAAATAATTACCGATCGCTACCTCTTTGCCCTTCATCTCCCTCCTCGCCTTCCTCGAGCCTCCCTCTCCCCTACGATCTCTCGTTCTCTCTCTCTATCTCTTACTCCAGGAGAAGGGGTCTCACTTCTCCAGGAGCCAAAGATCCCCGCGTCCTTCGGTCCGGCGTTGCAACGAGAAAGGGACTCCGCAGCCGCAAGGGCCATTACGCGCACACACTCAAACGCCGGTAATAACATTATACGAGCTGCGCACGTCGGGACCACCGGAGACTCCAGAATGGTTCCAGCCTCCACCAAAGATCTCCTTTTTTTTCATCCACTACCGATGGCCTCGACTTCTAGACGATGCTGGAGAACCTATGATGGAATCCTAGATTTTGTTTTCAGCCTAATTTGGGATAGATTGGGTTTGGGTTTAAAAAGGAAAATCTGGAGAACGTTTCGTGCGGCTGGACAACTCTTGGAGTACCGCTTGTTTGGGCTCGTTTGGATCGGTTATTACTGCACGTTGTTGGAAATCCCACCCTGAAACTGGAGTTTCGGTTGGGAATCAAAGTTGGGACGGTGTCCTCGTTCGAGTTTGAAAACGGACACCGGTTCTGTAGAGCTTAGAGTCACTTGTTTGGGTTTCTTTGAATTTATCACTTTTGGACATACTGGAACTCTGGACTGAATTTTGAGTCGATGATGAGATTACAAACGGATTTGAGAGTTCGGATTTGAGAAAAGCGGACTGTGCTGGAGAATGTTTCAGGCTGGAGAACTTCGTGCTTTCCAAATTAAAAATCGCGTCCATTTGGGTTTGTATGTTATGGTTTCCATCGATAACTTCTGAGAGCAGATGGAGAATTTGTTTTAAAAACCCAGTCACAATTGCGAGTCAAGATTCGGTTAAAGACCTTATTTAGGGTTGAGAAATAGAGAAACTACGGCTAGAAAGAGCGGTTGGAGAAATCGTGCTTGAGGAACTCGAAGTTCCGCTTGTTTGAGTTCGCTTGAAGGAAAAGGAAACGCGGTGCTAGACAACGTCTGAAATGCCGGGAAAACTTGTACTTCTGGAACATCCAGTCCCACTAGGGATCAATTTTTGAAGGTTTGAAAAATCCGAAAAATCGACTTTCGCGCCCAATTCGTTGTAATCTGTTCCCCAAGGTAAAGAAATGTCCAAACGCGAACAATTCAGCACGAAACATGCATGAGAACCGGTATTTGAAGAATTCTACTCGCCGGGGTTTTTATGCCATGATTTGGGAGATTCTTAACGAGCAACGCGAAAGATGAAACTCCAAGAGGCTTACATTTGATTGGGCTCGTTAAGATATGAACGATCGGGGTGATTGATTGACTGTAATTCAGTTACAAGCATGCGCGGTCAACCGGTTGTATCAACGTGCGTTTAATTCTCATCAGGTTCATCGGAGTTTAGCCAGTAGAACGAAAAACGTGCATGGAAGCGTTTGGCAGTTGCACCAACGGCGTTAACAACGAAAGTACCAAACGCCATATGTAAATTGCCATTCTTGATACGATCAAACTATGCAGCAGTTATTAAAACGGTCAACATTCAACGAACCCAGTTTCTATAAAGTAGACTGACTGCGTAACGGCTAAAGACATTTTTGTTCCGCTTGTGAAGCCGGTTGGCCATCAACGTCCTTCGATGACAGGATGGTCCGGTTCTCCAAGGTTCAGGATCTCCTTTCATTTAGCGATTACGCGAAGGCCCTACAACGGTCTTCGAGCGATAACTTCCATAATCCAAGGAAGCTTTTACCGGTATGTCCGGTTTCCCACGAAGGAGCACGTGGAAGAGTAACGATTGTCCAACAATGTCCAACGTGACATTGTCTATATCCTACCGGGATATTCCCAAAGGAGTCTCCACTGCGCAGTTGCGCAGCAACTTGAAAATCCAACGAATCATCATTGTCTACCGAATACAGCGAACGTGCAACCGCCTAGGATACTCCTCGATGATGGCATCTCCAGGATGAAGGCACGGCCGTGCGAAAGGTCATTTTTGGCCACTGTCCAGACTCGCCCCCGATCAGGTTTTCGTTCCCACAGTTGGACTTTTCGAATCCTGCAGATGTCCAGTCGAAAGGGGGATGCGCCATGGAGTAAAAAGGAAGTAGCACATCGGATGGTCATCGGGCTGGTCAAAGTTCATTGTTGGCTTGGACAATCATTGGGGTACCCGTAAAAACCTGTTCTACCAGACCATTCTCGACTCCAGCAACTGTTCCGACACTTTCGTCACTTGCACAGGGCTAGCAAGTTCTTCGGGAAAGCTCAGGTGCTTGGGTTCAAAGTGGGAAATCCTTGATGACGTCTTCGCATCGCGTAATCGGAGGCCTCCATTGACGGTGGCTATCCCGCTATTCTCAAGTTCCCCTGCGGGTCATCGTGGTTATTCGAGAAACCGGATTTCAGGATCACTCCCGATGAGTCGCGGACCTACCTATTATTTATGCGGCTGCCCACCAGCCGGAGATCGAGAGGGAGGGAAGTAAGGGCACTGAAGGGGCGGAAGGGCGAGAAGGGCTGTTCTCAAGTACGAGAGAGAGAGAGAGAGAGAAAGAGGGATTGTTGACGAGACTGGTCAGGCTGGTAGGGTATCTTCGAGGGATTCCCCGGAAGGGTGAAGGAGAGAGCAAAGGGCGCGAGCAAAGGGCGAGCGAGTGAGAGGACGATAGGAAAGAACGAACCGGCCAGGATGACCCTCGGAATCCGGAAACTTGCTAAACCGGATCTATTGGTCAGTTTCATGGAGGACAGTCCCGTTTTACACCCTTCAACCCACAGGTCATACGAGCCAATTCCCAGGCTACCAAAAGAGCTCGAGATCTCAACTAAACGCATTTGGTTCTTGAGTAACTTCCGCCCTTTTGCTTTCCCTTCGTGATTACGTCGCGAGAAAGTGCTCCGATTTATCGTAGCCCTTCAGACACTTGCGCCCTTTTGCCATTCGTATTCTCCTTTAATTTTGCGAGTTTAGGGTGATCTTGTCCACGATCTCCGCCCTGGTCAACCCATGGAACTTGGTGAGAACTGGACACCGGCTACACTCTCAGACTGACATCGGGATAGGAAAACAGGGAAGATTGGCAAAGGGTGAGGTGTAGAAGAGAGGAGCAAAGAGAGACAACTTTGGATTGATGCAACGGTGAAAACGTTGATGAAAGAAGAACTTCCTCATTGTTTGATATTGTCAACGTTTCTTTCTCTTTTAACGGATTCTCGATCCTTTCGTAAATAACATTATACAAGAATGAACGTGGAACATTTACGTCCGTTGAGCCGGATCGAAACGAATGAGCTTTTTGCTTCTTCTTGGTTTTTATTTTGTTGAATTTTAGTTATTTTTTAACATTGAGGTATTCATATTTTGCATTTTAATATGGTTTTTTAATACTTTCAATTTTTGTATTTGCACTTTTAATTTGTGTAACATTTTTTTGTCGATTTCGAAATATTATTTTTTTTTTTTTTCGTTTTCGTTTTTCCTCTTTTTCATGCACCTTTCGGTTTTCCGGCCGAGCATCACTTTTAGATTTTTTATAAAACTTGAAATAATATATTTAAATATTTACAATGAATATTTTGGTTTTTTTTATCATAAAAATAAAATTCAGTTCTTTAAATTAAGGTTTCATTGGATGGATATTAAAAAATTGCTGAAATCCCTGAAATTTTGCGAATTACGATTCTTGATAGAATAATGAAACATGAATTATTTCCAAATTGTTCACTAAATAATTTCGTAGATATAAACATATGAATTTAACACGGTTTATGGGAAAACAGTTTTTGCAGTCGTTAATGGTTGCAAACCGAAAATAGCTATATCGCCTGAAATTCCGAAAATATTAAGTTTGGAAATGAGTTCGTAGCGTTTTTAAATTTTTTGTTTTATTCTACAACGATTTTCTTTCTGTTTAACAAAATGTATAATAATAATTATATAGAGCTCTTTATACTCTAAGAAACTATGCTAATCGTCTATTCCAGTAATTTATTTTTTTATTACTTTCGAGGCAATTTAATATAATATTCTGAAGAAATATTCGTTGTTTTTATTTATTCGTTAATTAATTTGTTTTTGCTTTTCCTTTTCGTTTATTAATACATTCGTGGCCCCGTGTGACGAAATATCATCAAAACGACGCGCAACCCTAATTAAAATTGTTCTCTCGGTGTAATATCGTGCCTCCTTTCCCCCCAACCCCTCCTCTCCCTCACAATACCGTAAACGTAGATCGTGTTGTATGTAACTCGTGAACGACTATATATCTCCTGACGATGTATAAATTGCGCAAGTTATAGTCGCTGAATTTATGGCTTTGTCGCGGCCACTTGTGAATCTTCGAACTTTAAACGCACCACGAGAGCCACTTTCGAAATACGCGCGTATTAGCATACACACTTATATACAAAAAAAAAAGAAATTGTAAAAAAATTTTTTTTTAATAAAAAACGTAGAAATTGAAAAAAAAAGACTTCTAAAAATCCGTATATCCCTTCTCCGTAATTTAATTCACTCGTCGAGAGACTTCTGAACGTTGACGGCTATTACGACGAACCACCAATCCACGAGCATAAAAAGATAAAATTAGACAAAAAAATCCAATGGATGTCTGATTTGAAAAAAATAAAAAAATGAAAACAGTGTATAATATTTCAAGATAAAAACAACAAATTAGAAAAATAAAAAATGTTTAACTTGGAAAAACATGCGACCATAAAAAAAATGAAAACAGTGTATAATATTTCAAGCTAAAAAAACAAAATTTAAAAAAAAAACATTTTAAACGTGAAAAAAATGGCGAAATTCATACCAGTCGGAAAGAAATTGAAGTTGCGATTGGCAAAAAAATTAAGCAAAGAGTGTAGTATATTTCCAAACGCAAAAAAGTAAAAATTTGAAAAATTAAGAAAAACATTTAAAATTGAGGAAAAGTCCGCCTAGGCTGAAATCGTAAAAAAAATGGATGCTGTGATTGTCAAAAAAAATAATTAGAGAAGTCTACGGTACTAGGAAACAAAAATAATAAAAATCGAATAGCAAAATATTCAAGAAACACAAAAATCTAGAAAACCTCTCGAAAATTTCGAATTTACAATATTCGAAAAAAAGAAGATAATATGCTATACAAAAAAAAAATGAATAAACTTCGAAAAAATCAAACACGTGAGAATTCGATTTTTTCTTAGTAAAATTCGGCGTACTCCTCCTCCGCAATAATTTTCACTCGTAGAGAGATTTCTGGGCGGTGACGTCTACCTCGGCGTGGCACCAACCCACGAGAGTAAAAAGACAAAACGAAAAAAAAAAAATTCACGGAATGCCGAAATCCAGCCGAAAATGCCCAAACGAAAAAAAAAAAAACTGAAGCTACGATCGTCAAAAGAGCAACCAACTAAAATTGGAAAAAAAGTACAAAGATAAAATGAAAATAAAAAGGCATAGTATCAAATGCAAATAAGATAAAGAATAATAAAAATTGGAGAAAAATGTTGGAAATAAAGAACGAGAGTCACGTCAAAAAAGAAATGAAGGTGTGTCATGGAGGGGGGAAGCAAAAGGGGGGAGGGGGGATCCGATATAAAAAATACAAAAATAATACGAAGAGGAACTCGAAGCCATCGCGTTAAGTCAGGTCATGTTATGAGCTTATCTTGGGGCCTTTACGAACACAAAACACACTCCTTCTCTCTTTGGGCCCTACGTGAATAGGATTACACCCGAGGTTGAGGAAGGGAGACAAAAAAAAAATGTTTTTTTGGTTTTACTTTTCCTCGTTTTTATTTTCATCGTGTTTTTCGTTTTTTGGCTTTCCAAAAGAGACCCTGCTGTCCCATTCCAATATTTTTTTTCTTTCTCTTTATCTCTTCTTTTCTTCCATTCTCGATCTCTTCTCGCTCCAACGCTCGGAACTTCCACTTCACTTTGGTTTGCCTTTTCCATCGTTTTTCTTTTTTTTTTTTTATACGCACGATGAGGAGGGCGAGAACGGGAAGGATTTAATTTATGGAACGATTTTAATGCCTAAAAATACAGCGCAACTCGAAGGATACGACTACGAGATTCCAAAGTCTCCTCTTCCCCCCCCCCCCCCCCCCCCCCCCCCCCCCCCCCCCCCCCCCCCCCCCCCCCCCCCCCCCCCCCCCCCCCCCCCCCCCCCCCCCGCCCCCCCCCCCCCCTATTGCCGAGAGCTCCGAGAGCAACCGACAGCCGCGGAATATCTCGCGGTTATGGGGAATTTCACGTGAAATTCACGAATCAACTGAAATCCATGCTTTCCTCATAATCGCCACGTTCGTCGTCGTCGTCGTCGATGTTGACGGAAAACCACTCAAAGAAAACAATTTTCGTGTTTCTTTTTTTCGGTTTCGTTAAATAAATATCTAAAAATGAACAAAATATTATTTATATCGTATTGTTATTTTAGAAACATATTTACATTTATGAAATAAAAAATCATATTTATAATGTTTATTGAAACAGTATTAATATTATTGTTTTTTAAATTTTTTATATAAATAAATATAAAATGTTTTTTCTAACAAGTGAAAAATAAAAATATTTGAAAATTATTATTATTGTTAATGTATTATTATCGTTATGATATTATTTCCACAATCGTTATATCATTATGAACAATCTTATTTAATTTTTTCTATTATCATCATCATCATTATAGTTAATATGAATGATTATTATGAACCCTCAAATTCGAATGGTACCCCTGTCCGATTCAAAATATTCCATAACATGTGATATACAATACACGTATTCGTATTTTTCAAAAAATTATTATTTAATTTATTTTCTTCAAAACGTAGAAATTATTTTCATTTAGTTAAAAATTAAATGGAGTCTCATGTATTTCTTCAGATTCTTCCAAGCATTTTGACATAGTGAAATGAGCAACCATCACGAATGCCCTTGTGATGGGGTTTATGGCTGTTGAAAACAACCTTGGGCGACGAGGATTAATATTAATGTTGGTATTTTAATATCCATATTAATATAATAGATTTATTGTAATTAGTTTATTATTACTGCTAGTACGATATTGTATATTCTTTCGCTTATTATTATTATTATTATCAGTACAATTAATCATTATTATTATCATAATAATCATCATTGTTATTCTGTTTAATATGAATTATTAATAAAATTCATATAATTGAATTTTTTATATTACTGTATTTTAGATGTTAATATATATTATTTTTACTACAATAATCTTCATTATTACTATTATTATTATTATTAATATAATACAATAATTATTATTTAATATAACTAAATTATTATTATCACTCATTTATCATAATCATTATCGATACTCAAAATATTATTTCTAAAAACTCACCAGGTGAGAATATCTGCGAGTGGTAAGATTAGCCAGATTTGAGCTAAAAAAAAAAAGAATAAGCGTAGTCTGACAATTAAATCGCTAGTGAAGGCTCGAAAATAATTGATCAGACGTAAAACGAAATTTTAACGACGGGAAATGTTTCTAACGAATATTCGTTGAGTGCTACTTAAAACAAAAATTACAGAAAAAAAAAACAACGAAATGTCTCGGTGTGAAATTCATCGTATTCGCAGGGAGTTTTGCTGTAGTTAAGGACTTTGGTTTCGTACCATCCAGCACGTCGAATCTCTTCATTATAATGTAGTTCGATATTGGCTCGAGTTCTTCCACGATCGCGACGGATAATCTTTAGCTCTGAGGCTTGAAGAAAAAATCGTAAGACACTTCTCTTCGTCTCTCTATCTCTTTCTCTCTCACCCTTTCTCTTTCTAGTTTTCGTCAGAGGTCGCGCGGAATGATAATTATCATCGGGAACAACAGACCCCGGAATTCATCATGCTCGGGTTTCAAACCCAAACAAATTCGCAAGAATTTGTTTGGGTTCACTTGGTTCGTTGAGTTTGCTTGAGTACGTTTGGGGTTGCTTGAATTCGTTTGGGTTTGTTTGAATACAGTTTTGATAACCTAAACAAACCCAACCAAATTTATGTGAATGTGTTTGGGTTTATTTGGCTCGTTGGGTTTGCTTGAGTTTTTTTGGAGGTTGCTTGGAT
>JAPYZJ010004980.1:0-12424 GCA_030522765.1 Ophioninae sp. B BG-2022a
AATATGAAGCTGGAATGGGAGATTAAACGTAAGTTGACTGAATAAATTGAAAAAATTCATTAAGTTGTTGCTCTAGCCGCGCGCGACTTCGAGCGAAACGCGCTTGAAACTTTAAACGCGTTTTTCTCGAAACGACGTTTTCTGAATTGGCCGACATGATAACTCGTACAGTTTTCAATATTTTTCGATGATTTTTTTTATTAATATTCGGAATCGTTTTCTCTATACTCTGTCGAGCCGGATTTTTGAAATTTTGATTGGATAATTTTATAAAAACATTTAAGTATGAATTTTTCGACGAAAAATCAACTTTTTTTTAAGTACCGTAAATTGTTCATTTTTTCGAATTTCAATGATCCGGCTCGACAGCTTTATTTTACAATAATTTGTTTACATTTTCCAGATCCGTCAATATTTGGAGAAGAAATCGCGTCGGCCATGGAGCAACTTTTTTTTTCGGTGCTTCAAAGAATATCATGTTTCATATGTCAATTTTTGAAAAAAAAAATTGAAATATTTTGTTTTAGTAACTTAACAGAGTAATAAACAATGTGTAATCATCTTTTAATCAATTTTTATTCCTATCCCTCCTTAAAAACATTTCTTCCTTTGGTGCGTTTTCGGCTCTGCTGGACGTATGTAAGGCCTTAAGTTAATTTCAGATTTCTCTTGTTGCAGGGTTTTCTGGCGTTAAGGTCGTGCCGCCGAAATATGTTTTCCGAAAAGCGAGGGAATATGCTGGTCCAGATTTCGGAAAAAAGTTGGATTTGTTGGAGTTTCGAATAATTAATGACTCTTCATTCCCAACTAATCAAAAATCAGAGTTTATTCATACATTTTCTCGTCTCAAGTCTGAAATGAAGGTTAAGGGGCAGACAGCAAAGCAAACAGAAAGTGTGTTTATGAAAAAATACCATGATTGGTTTCAAGGCACTCTTGAAATACCGAAAAAAAAAATTAATACCGAAAAATCCCAGAGTCGGCCAAGCAAAGAGTTCGCGGAACTAACAGACTGCAGTAAGCGTCGAAGGACATCACATCTACGAGGCAAAAATGAAGCAGAAACACTAATTTATGTAGGTCAAATGGCGCTTCGTGATAAAGGGAATGTGGATGGTGCATACGTGATAAAAGATATTGTGGCATCCCCAACACGTGGTCGCAAATGCCGTGAAGCATTCCGAAAGAGCGCTACTCCTGAAGTAAAAATTAAGCAACTATCGCCAAGTCAGGCTTTGTCTATGTTTGTGGAAGCTGCATTAATAAGAAAGCAGTACGAAATAATTAGAGAAAGTTCTAAAAAACTATACCCGTGCTACTCGATTCTACAAAAAACAAAACAAGATTGCTATCCAAATGCCGAGGTTTATAGGGTCACTGAAACGTGTGCAGAAATTAAATTACCAGCATTACTAGACCACACTGTTCAGCGTTTTATGTTATATCTTGAAGAAGTGTTGGAAACTCTACCAGAGGAAGAATTGGTGAACCTAGAGCTCATATATAAATGGGGATGTGATGGCTCGCAGCAAGCGCAATACAAACAAAAATTTGCTAACAGCAGTGAGTCTGACGCAAATATTTTTCAATCATCACTTGTGCCATTACAGTTGATAAGAGTAATAATAAAATTATTTGGAAAAATCGATCACCGTCTTCTCCGCGTTACTGTCGACCAATGCGGATCAGATTTATACACGAGAGCAAAGATGTAACAAATGATGAAATTAATTACCACAAAGACCAAATTAAACGGTTAATGGGCACGAAGATAACTTTCGGATCCTTCGAAATAACAGTTACTCATAACTTGTTACTCACCATGGTAGATGGTAAAGTGTGCAACTCGGCAACTAACACAACCTCTACAATGAGATGCTATATTTGCAAAGCCACATCAAATGATTTTAATAAACTCGAAAAGTTTAACGAGACCACATCAACAGAGTTACAAAATTTGGAGTTTGGCTTGTCTATTCTACATGCTCGCATCAGATTTCTTGAAACAATACTTCACCTTTCTTATAAACTTACAATAAAGAAATGTCAAGTGAGAACTCAGACCAAAAAAGATATAATAAAAGATAGAAAAACGAAAATCCAAGAAGCATTCAAAAATGAACTCGGATTAATAGTGGATGTACCTAAAGCCAATTTCGGCAACACTAATGACGGCAACACTAGCAGAAGATTTTTTAACAATATAGAAATATCGGCTAATATCACCGGAATTGACAAAACTTTAATAGAAAGATTAGCAGTTATTTTAGAAGTGATATCAAGTGGATATAAAATTAATATTGAAAAATTTGACACCTATTGCCAAGGGACAGCGAAGATGTATGTAGAATTATACTCATGGTATCCTATGACACCTACACTTCACAAAATCTTAATTCATGGGCCTACAGTTATTAAACACGCCATACTACCAATAGGGGCCTTATCAGAAGAAGCTGCGGAGGCTCGTAATAAACATTTTCAGAAATGTAAGGAACAGTATGCAAGAAAATTCAGTAGAACTGGCTGCAATATGGATGTCTTAAATAGATTATTATTAACATCGGATCCATATTTGACAAGTATTAGACGAAAAGTGTCTAAAAAATCAATACCTTTTAAACTGGAAACTAGAGAAATGTTAATGTCCTACGAAGTTGATAAGGATGAAGGAGATGCAGAAGATAGCATACATGATTCAGATGAAGAAAATTAGTTATAAGCGATTTTATTAGTTTAATGTTTATTAGTTTATAAGTTTTCAATTAACACGTCAACATTGTTATAAGAAAGATTGCAATAAATAGTGACAAATAATTTGTTTACACTTATTTCAAATTGCTGCTTCGAAAAATAGCTCAAAATATTTTTAAAACATTTTTTAGTACATTTTAAACGCTAATAAATAAATTTTAGCCAATAAATAATTTTGATCGACTTTATTGATCAAATACCCGTAGGTGCGGTGGAACGAAGGTGCGAGTGAATTAGGATTTTGTTTTTCTATTTTCGGGGAGCGGAAAAGAGGTGTCTGAGCACGCTGGGAAACGATCTACTCGGGAAAGCGCACTTGGGGTCTTTGATGTTCCACTCGTAGAGACGGGTTAGTCTCGGGGGGGGGGGGGGGGGGGATAATATCGATTGGCTCGTATGCAAAATTTCTATATGTACAATCGAGCGTGCGGTTTAATTATGGCGAGGGAAGCTCATCCAGCCAAGATTATCGCTCGTCGAGGGCAAGAGGAAGCGCTAGGGATCGTACACGAGCCACGCTGAAATCATCCCCCGTGTATAAAACGGTGGATCCCAGATTGCCCCTTCTCATCCTCCGATTATCCCGGACAATTAAACTAACTATCCACTGTTGTATACCTGCAGAGAAAACTTGCCGGGATCGTTGTAACACGTTCAACAGCTTGTGGAAACCAAGGATATTTCATCCGAGTTCATTAAAGCACGGATAGTTTGATCGGTGCGAACTGGGACGAGGATTCTTCGCGGATGAGCGTGCCTGGGGGCAGTTGTGAGAAACTTGAAAATTTATAACTTGCCGGATTGCGGGTCGAGATACGAGGTAATTCGGAGTAGAAAGTATCAAGACCCAAGTGGAATGAAGAACCACCTTGGATCAGAAAATAAATCATTGAGAACAAAGATGTCAAAAATTGGGAGATCATCAAGGGGATTGAGAAAAAAATTGGAGAACCCGAAAGAAACCCAGAATCCTGGTGGATCGGGTCGAACGTAATGGAGGATCAACATTAAAAAAAAAAAAACAAAAATCAAATATGGAGAGGATTAAAATCCAAGTCCAACGAAAAAGAAGCCAAGTAACGAAGAATCAAGAAACAAATAAATAAAGATTCAAGTAACGAAGAATCGAAATAATCAAGAAAGGAATGAATCAAGATCCAAGTAAAGAAGAAACAAAATAATCAAGAAACAAATGAATCAAGAATCGAGACAACGAAGTATCAAGTACCTAACCCAGAATCTGAAGTGCAAAATCATCGATAAGACCTGCTGTAGAATCAATTAGATTCAATATGCACCCGTTCGACAGCAGTATCCAAACGAGTACATAAAATCATGTGAGACGTGATTCGAGGATTTCCAAATACATTGGTTTTTCGTGGAGATTGATCGAAGTAAACGGTTGTACAATTGAGTTAAATGATTGGCATTGGCACTCGGTCGAAACATATTCAAGCTGCATTCATCCTCACCCACTCGGTAGGTCAATAAAATCACGAATGCTTGACGGGGAATCTTAACGCACCAGCGTCATTCTCGTTGCCCCACTTTTCTCAACACTCCGTGGTACTCAAGTATTTATTGGCTATCTCGACTCGGGGGTACTCTCAGTCTCTCGTACGTTCGATCGTCTGGAGAAATTATCAAGGCGCTTGGGACGAGCTATAAAACGATTCGCTGCTCGCTTAATTCGCCTTCGTCTCTCGTACAACGAGACCTCTCGTTTCAGCTAAGAAGAAAAAGGCACTCAAGCTTGATGCTGAAACGGGACACTGGGAGAGGACTCTGCGAACTTTCCGAGCGCCAGGGGTTTGTTTCGAAGGTTACTTGATATTTTGAATCCTTGCCTGTAGCTTTTGTGGTATTGAAGTTTTCGTCGTTTTAAACGCCGGATTAGTCGTACGGCGGGAGTATCGAGTGGGATCCCGACTTTGAAGCACTTCTCAAACATATACCGGTTGTCCAATTGAACGATGTTCGATATCTCAATGAAACGCCATCCAACGTTAATGTCCCGTCTATTCTTACCGGAGGATGTGAGTCCTACTTTGGCTTTATATGTTACACATATCACCCCGGTGAAGCCATGTGTCTTCAACATTGATTTTGTCCAATCTGGAAAAGGTTAGTCGTAAGCCTCTAACGGCCGTGTCTTCCATTCTGTGGGATATTAGAGCCAGGCCTCCAACGTTGATGGTAACGACTCCAACGTCTATTCAAGACAGAGTTTGCGTGTCGCAACGCAGTATCGTGGATACCAAGTCAAAGTACCCGGTTGAATGGGCAGACTGGTAGCAATTGCTACCCATCGGGACAGCAAGCCTGCCATTCGCGGCTCTTCCGGGAACTAAAAAGACCCATCGATCGATCCTCCAATGTAGAAACGCGAAACTACCCGCACAATCGATTAGGCTAGGTAGAAAACGAGAAGCTATTCGCAAAACTTAAATTTCCCTCGTAGCTGCACTCAAGTACGTACGGGTCAAAGAGGCTTTCGGGGCAACCTCATTCACCAATACAACCGTGAAACCTATTTTTTTATCTCTCGGGAAAAACAAACGATCCGATAAAATGCAACCGCTTGGATCAATCCTTTCCCGAACAGGGGAAAAACAGTTCTCGGAGTACTCGTGGTTGTTAAGGCTCGTCAGGCTTGGAAAATGGCTCTTTCAGCCCAAAGATGCGAAGCTAACCAAAAAAAACTCCCGGATCGTTGATGAAACAGTCATAAAAGAAATAACGAAGATTCTGAGATTATTCGAAATGTACACCGACTCAGAAGTTATTGGGCTGCGAGCTGCTTTTCTACCTGCTAAATATTTACTAAATTCCAACGCATAATTAAGCTGGTGAATGAATATTCCACTGAGAGATTTATTCTTGAGTGAACACAAGCGGTGTTTATGCGATACACGTGAATCCGAGATTCGCCGATTCAATCTTTCTATGAGCGTGCGTAATTTATCTGCGCCTGAACGATCCCTCGAAACTCAGGCATAAGATTTTCCTTCGGAGAAACGTTTCGCCTCTGTATAAGTGCGAACAAGTTGAATGTCGTGATATAAATCCTGGACGAATGTTGGCATCGAATACATTGGAGACTTTACCCTCGCGACTGTATTACCGGCCTAAGGCTTTCCAAGTTTCATAAATTCTTGTTCCCAACTCCCTCATCCGACTCTTTCGAAACTTTGCCGATTTTCCGCTCGAGATATAGATCGATGCGAAAAACTTGCAACTTTGATGTATCCACTGGCACACTTTTTCATCTTCTTCAGAAACAATCGACAAAGAAGCATCGACACGAAAGAAGAATGGAATAATGTAAAAACTGACTTTTAACCCTTCGAGTGCATACTGGGTTATTTTGACCCATAACGTTTTTTCGTGTAAGTGCGTATTTTTCAACGGATGTCCCACTTTGAGCGAACGCTTCGGCATTGAATTTTCGTTTTTGCCAAAAGAGAAATTTACGGCCAAAAAATATGGATCCTTTAATACAAAAAAACGTGTCTACAAAACAAAAAAATGCATATTCACTGAAATACAACAATTTTGAAAAACGTCATGGTTCAGATTAACCCAGAGTGTACTTAGGGGAAACCCGGGCAAAGTGGATACTTCGGGCAAAGCGAATACTGCCTACTACTTCCAAGTTGTTTGTTAGCGGGCAGCCGCGTTATCATAGCAATGGTTACCTGTTAGTGCTTAGTTCGAGGTAAGGACTCCGGCACGTATTTGCGTCGCGCGGCGCCAGTGAGTGGACGAATTGCGCTTTTGTGCGAAAAATATTAGTTTACCGCGGTAAGTGTCGCGTTTACAACTATTATGTTATTTGTTTCATGTTCTTGGTTGCGGGAAGAATTTAATGCATGATTATGTAACTTTCAACTGCGTATAGATGACCAGGTTATAGATGGACTGCTTTTGGAATGATCTGGGATGACCTTAAAAATATCCCCAAAGCGCAAAGCGGATCGGGCAAAGTAGATACTATATTCACTTCGTCCGGTCATCACGAGTTATATAATTTTATGGAATTATGTATTTTACGATGTTTTTTGTTGTTGCAGATGGTGAATAGATATTTAAAAAAGGACAACGCAAGGTACTTGGAGTACGGATGTCAGGCAGACTGCAATAAATTTATGTAAGGCGGACGAATTTATCAAAGGAACAGCCAAAAATACGGACTATTGATTTTAATTAAATTTCAATTTAATTTAAATCCGTTCTTCTAATTTTTAATGTTTATTTTGTTTGTAAGTTTAATTTCATGCCAAATATTGTTGCTATTCGCTTTGCCCTGGTACCATACCCACTATGCCCGGGGTCCCGGGCAGAGTGAATAGTACGCCACTGTTATGAACTTGGCTTAAAACTCATAATTTCATTAATATTAATGACAAATGTTATACGATTCTCAAAATTCATTACATAAAGACTGATTATAAATATTTGTTTCAATTTCCCTAGTAATGACTAAACGATAATAGTCAAAAACAGGTTAAGGTATTCAATTTGCCCGGGTTTTCCCTATAAGTTGGCGGTGGAAGTGTGCACCCGAATGGTTAAATATGTTTCGAATTGGGAAGCTTCCCATTGTTTACAGCGCGTTTAAAAAATAATGGAAAGACTCTTCCGTATCGAGCTGGCCGGGGTAAATACTGGGATGGGTGACCGGTCTTGGTCCAATAGAGAAGCTGAAGCTCTGAGCCGGGCGGTATTAAACGGTAGTCTAGCTAGAGGGGAGCGAGAGAGAAACGGAAGTGGAGGCTGGTACGCCGTGTCGAAGGGACGAGACAAGGTCAACCCACAGCTGTTTCGCCCATCCTTGTCCTCGTCGAGAGGGCTGAAGAGGGCAGAATCTTCCGCTCTGCGCGCTTCGGCCTCCGCCGAGCGCACGAACCGTATTGATCCCCTTTCACCCCGAAACTCTCGACCAATCCCGCGACCTCGAACCAGCACACAGGGGACCGACGAGCCGCCCTTTCGTCAAGTCTCTTTTACCTACGATTTTCGAGTCGGCAATTAAAAAATGACTCTTCAAGGATCTGGAACTTTAAGACAAGAATTTTGTAAAGTCCTGTTTAACTAATCCAAATTTCATGCAATTTCTGCGGTTTCAGATTATCATTTTGGATTACGAACGTGATGGGGCGACAGTCCTTTCTTCTGAACGAATATTGATGCGAGAGGATCTGAAATTCTGCGGGTAATGCAAAACGAAAGACTCGACAGGTAAAATGAAGGATGGTAGGGCATTCAATCTTCTTCGCGTCTCGGGGGGACACCCCTGAGGAACTTTCGTGTGTTGTACAAAACTCCAATGTTTCCTTTTTGTAAACTTCGCCCGACTACACTTTTCCAGACCCTTGTTCTTTTCCGCGCTTTCAGAAGTTCGTTTTTCGTCATCTCCACTTCGCCTCAGCATTGTCCCGCTAACTGCTCCTCGTTGATCATAAATAATTGACACTGCTGTAAGTACGAGAATGGCGAAAAAAGTTGAGGAATATTTGTTCTTCTCCAGCACGAGCCTGGCAGCCATATTACAGCCAATGCCGCATCAGTTAGTCGCTAAATGATTTACAAGTTTTATAAGGCGTTATTTTGCACCGAAAGAAAAAATTGTAGGTTCACTGTCGAGGGAGAGTAGATAGAGGTAAAACCTTTTTTTTTTTGCGAAATAACTCAAAAGTCACACAGTAGGTAGATCACACGATTCCAGTGCCAAAAGTCCTTAGCGGTTTCTCTCTATGACGTACCGTTGCTTGAATACAGACGAATTAGTGGTGGCCAATAAGATACGGGTGTTCCGCACGGAGTACCAGGCGGGTGGGGGTAGGCCCCGCCTACTTCGCACCTGATTGGCTCTAACAAATCAAGCAATATCTAAGCAGCGGTGCATCGTAGAGAAAAACGGATAAGGTCTTTTCGCTACGGAATTTAACGGTCTACCGATTTTTCCTTTCGATATGCCCACTTTTCTTAAAAATTTCCGCCCGCATTAACGGTCGGATGAATATCACTGGTGATTTCCGAATAGTTCCGCCAACCTCAACCGGACTGATGTATTGCGATGAACCGGGGTGCACTTACATATTATTTACGATTACGACCCTCCTTCGTGTGTATACCATTACGCAATGTCTCTATCACGTTTTTTTTTATATCGTAGCCAAGCAGGGCAGGAAGTTTTCCAAAATGATCGTGGATCACGTAGAGCAGATAGGGCCCTATAATCTATTTTAAATAAGTAAAGGAGCGGAATACTAAATTGGCGCTGGTGCGACTGACACAGCTCTGATCGAAGGCTAAAGAAACCCCAGGAAAAGGCAACCACCCACGAACGTCCGTGGAAGAAAAAAAAATATAGACAAATGGAAATGAACAAGATTGGTTCGGAGGAAAATTGAAATCGCAAATAAAATTGCATCTCGTGGATATATTCGGGACACGGTGAGGCGAGAATCGAGAAGGGATGCTGGAGGACACGGGAAATGAGACAGCCCGATCCGAAACCCTCGTGGGGTGCGGAGGGCTTCAGAATGGTGACGGTACGACAGGCGTCTGAACGAGACGAGAAAAGCCGCCGTACCCGAGCGAGTCAACCGACTGGAAATGTCGTATTCTTGAACGCAGCGTCGCGTAAGAAATGAACTAATACGTGTTATCTCGTGCATGCGCGTGTGCCAGATATGCTTCGCGAAAAGAGAGAGGGATAGAGAGAGAGGGGAAGAGAAAGCGCATCGAGACAAGTGAGAGGTGGAGAAGACTCATAAATAAACCGATGAACAAATTGCCGCTCTATCGTTCCTCGAAATTGTTCGTTGAGAAGCTTCCAAGCGTCTTTAGATAACCGCGCGAGAAAAATGGTGCTGGAAATGATTGAACGCTACCTGTCAGATGTAACGATCGGAATGCTCGTCCAAGGATCCAAAGGAGGACATATGTCCTGTAGGATGCTGGTTCTAGGATTACACATGAGAAGGAAGGTGGGTTCAGTGACAGGTGTTCTAGATTTTCTAGTTGGCGGTTTATTCGAGACCAGGATCCTTATTCCAGGATAGCAAGTGAGAATCTGAATTGTTTTCACCGTATACGTCGATTCCATGATCTTTGAGCACATTTCAATCAATCCGAGCTGTACCCCTTCAGCAATCAAACAAATTGTAAAGCCTGACGTCGTTTTTAGCCTGGGAGACAGTTGCCTACAAATCGAAATATTATTTGTCGGACGCCGCGACTACGTCAGATGATTACCGAAACTCGGGAGGGGTTTTACCCACCAGGGATGATAGACAATGTGGCTGTGACCTCAAGTGTGGGCTAAGGAGGACAAGAAAGATGAAGCGGCTTAGGAAAAGTCAGGCGAAAAGTCGCGGAAGGCCGAACCGAGAGAAATTCGAGAACGAGGGTAGGAAACGTTGTCAGCTAATATTTGCTCCATCCATCAAGGTAATTCCTGATCTCCTTCTGCCATGTCCTTCATACGTGTTCGATATAACATACGGTTCATGTAATATGGATACCTACCTACGTACGCTCTACTAGTGCGGCTTGTTATTATATTTCCTCCAGCCATCGTGTTCCGGATCGTCGAAACTATGGGGACCGTTAACGGAGATGCTCACGTGACATTGGCAAATTACTCTCGAGGATTAAGGCGAACGCGTATTGGAGGAAACAACTCTAATGGCAATATCTACCCGGTTGACGGTCGGGGTTGGAGGGGGTAGGGGTTTGGAATACTTTATTCGCGGAATGGTAATGAGTAATGATGAATTCGTTCAGGCCTTGTTTGACTTATCCACGGAAGCTCTGTGGGACGTCTCGTTGATTTACGATTCCGCTGAATAAAAGGTTGACGAAGAAATGCTAATGGTCGCAAGGGATCGATTGAAAGCTGAGCACATCGCGCCTAATAACGTTTTCCTACCGTCATACTAGATTTCAAAGTTTAAACACCTTCGGGCCAAAACGGGCGCGTTTGCCTTTCGGAATATTAACACGACCCTACAATAGCCCAGCATACATAAGAGATGAAGCTTCTGGCGAGGTGGTTTAGCGATTCTCTGGAGTATAATTTTACACTAAATTCGAGGGTACATCGAGTATAAATAATTTCAACTACAGCCCGACGCTGGTGGTTGGGCAGTCGGAGTGCGGCTCGGGCGATCAATGATGTTAAGCAGCATCGAGAGAGGCTGATACTTGGTGCAGTGACCGTTTATCTGTGTTCTGGCTGGCGCATCAATCAGTAAGCGGGAGGCCGTTTTTTCTGATGCTTTGATGTAGATACTTAAATACAAAGTGTGTACACCAAACGATCAGGCAAATACAGGGCCATCTATACCGGCACGGATTTTCCACAGTTTCCCCGTGTCCTCGGCAAATGCGGTATAGTGTAGCTAAGTTGGCTGTGGACGCACTACTATAGGTAGGTTAGCTTAGCGAAGTTCGGGTAGGAAATAACAGGAAAAAGATGAACCAATGGAAGGCTAGCAAGGAAAAGTGGAAATATTGAAAAATTGGAAATATTGGAAAAATTAGAACTCGAGGAGAAAAAATAAAAAGGAGATATGTAAAAACCAACAAGGGTCGGGGAGACCGGGGCTGGTTGCCTATAGGGGTAGATAGACTAACGGCCAAAAACTCGTCAGCATTTCGAATGTGGCACCATTCAATCACAGCTGAGTATTACACTCCCCGCCCGGATCCGCCCACCAAAGCGCCGCATCGCGGTCGCACATAGTTTTCGAGCAGTGACACGATTTTCATTTACTTAACAAGAAAGTAATATTTCTACTTACTACATTTTTAGAGCTGATGACTATGCTTTTTATGTGTACCATTTCTTTATAAGTCCGATAATTTGAGGAGTCCATGTTTATCATATTTCATGACTTATGTTTCAAATCGGCGGCAGTATTTAGGTTAGCGATGCCATCAAACTAAGAAATGCCGTCTGGGGCTGGTAGACCAATCGGCTAATTGTCCGATTTATAATTTCCTATGAACAAAGATTATTATGAGACTGATTGTAAGTTTAATTGAAAGATTATTAGTTTTCATTGAGCATTTAATGGATCATCCCAATAAGAAAAGTAACATTAAAAATGTTTAGAATAAGAGTTGATCATTTTGTTAAAGAATTTACAAGAAATGTAGCTGATTCAATTTGTTGTTTTTTTTTATAAAACGCTCAGTTATATTAAACAAGTGTTTCATTATTTGCCTCTTCTCATAGCTTCTTCTCTTGCCGCTTATTAGTAGAGGAAAGTAACCAAATATGGAATGCCATTTTGTTTTTGTGTTATAAAAAAAAAAAGATAAAGTAAAAAACTTCTCTTCTTATTTCTTTATCAGACATTTAGTTGCGCTTAAGCTATTGATAGTTTTGTTTTACATACAGGGTGGCCGGTTAATTGAGGTCATAAAAAAAATTTATATCCGGCATGTCATGGGGAATTGTTATGCAATTTTTTAAGGTTTAGGAGTTATGATTTTTTTCGATTTTTTTGAGGAATTTCGACATGACCAGTTCTAAAAAAATTCTAAAAGAAAAAGAAAGAGACTTTTCAGTTTTTTTTTTGTTGTAACTAAATTCTTATGAGTTGCACTTTTATGCATAAAATAATCAGCTTCGTAACTTTGATGAAAGTTATGA
>JAPYZJ010004981.1:0-12423 GCA_030522765.1 Ophioninae sp. B BG-2022a
TACTTATTTGAGAAGTCTTTATCTTCAAAACAATGCATTGAAAGTGTTGCCAGATGCCTTGGGAAAACTAGGAAAGCTTGAGAAATTGGTTTTGAATAACAACAATTTGGTCAAGTTAACAAAAAATATCGGCAAACTTCGAAGTTTAAGATGGCTTTACCTTGATTGTAACAAATTAAAAAAACTGCCAAGAACGATTGGAAAATGTGAAAATCTTTGTACCCTAACAATCTGCAACAACCATTTAGAGACACTTCCCAAAACAATAAGAAAGCTCATTTATTTGCTGAGACTGTATGCTGAGAATAATAATTTAGAATCAATACCTTGCGAGGCACATACCCTTGCATATTGTTTGAGAGGATTTCGACTCAAGGGCAATAGAATTGCTGAGGATAAAAAACATAAATTAGGCAAGAAACAGCTGAAAGAGATTTTTGACAATCGTGTTTTCCTAGAGTAAAAAATTTAAATAAGCCTATTTTTTGATTATTGTAACTTTGTGACAATCTTTGACTGTATTTTTATCTTCTTCAATATAAAATATAAACTTAATCGCTGAATGATTTAGTTTATCGTGAAATTGTTGAGCTATATAATCTACTTTTTCAAACCTTTTTATTGCAGTCGATTGGCGTTTTTAAAAAAATTTGCAAAGCCTGATTCTTAATTTGATTATAAATCCAAACAAGCAAATGATCTTGAGATTTGTTGTTTTCAAGGCAAATTTATTGGAAAAATAAAACATATGAAACTTTTTTAAGATCTTATCTGCACAGAAATACTTTTTAAACTACTAGCTTTATATTCTGGATTAGCGACTTTAACTTAATTAAGATTTTTTTAGCTGTATTCCTTTCTTTTATTTTTTATTCAGATTTAAATTTAAAATTTTTGTCTGTCCTCAATGTGTGTAAAATTTTGCATAATCTTCAAGTTTTTTCAGCTTATGAGTAGGCTAAGATGCATACGCTATAAATTTACAGAGAACATACTTGTTAAAGAGCTAGACCTAGGATATAAAGGAATTACAATGCTTGATGATAGCATTGGACGCTACAGCGATTTGGAGATTTTGATTTTGTCTGGCAATGAATTAAGTTCGCTCCCAGACGAGATGAGAAAGTTAACTAAGTTAAAGAAGCTGAAATTAGATAATAACAAGCTCGAGTCTCTGCCAGATTGGATAGGTAGTCTAAAAAGTCTGAAGATATTGGACTTAAATGGCAATATAATAGAATTACTTCCAAGTACAATATGCAATCTCAAGAATTTAGATTCTCTTTATGTTCAGGCAAACCGATTAACAGCCCTGCCTGATGAAATAGGCAACCTAGAATGTCTGGTGGAGCTTTGCCTTTGCGAAAATAAGCTTACATTGTTGCCAGCCTCAATCGGAAGATTATCACGTTTAGAAAAACTTCTTCTCACAAAAAATCGTTTATCAGCTTTACCGAATGAATTGGCTGAGTTAAAAAAGCTAAAAATTCTAGAATTATTTGGAAATTTGTTAACAGAATTACCTGATAGCATAGGATTATTGGAAAAATTGGAATGCTTGAATGCTGGAAAAAATCAGCTCAAAAGGCTACCTGATTCACTGAGCAAGCTTACTGCCTTAAAAACATTGGAAATCAGTGAAAATTGCATAGCTTTGTTGCCAAAGGAAATGAAAGATCTGAAGCTGCTTGAAAATCTACGCCTTAGCAGTAATTGGTTCGATAAGTTTCCTGAGGAAGCCCTAGAAGTGCCTAGCCTAAAAACCTTGCTTCTTTCTGGCAACCGGCTAAGACGAGTCCCAGATGAAATTACAAATTTGACTGGGCTGAGTAGGCTAGAACTTAATGATAATCAATTAGAAGTCTTGCCTGAAACAATAGGGAAGCTAGCAAATTTGAAAATTTTTTTACTCCAAAAAAACCGACTAAAAGAATTGCCAGAGTCAGTTGGAAACATGAAATCTTTACTCCAATTGATTTTAAACAACAATCTATTGTCAGCAGTAACACCTAAGATTGGAGAGCTCAAGTATTTGTTTAAGTTAGATCTAAAAAATAACAGATTGAAAGAACTGCCTGAATCTATTTGTAATATGCTAAGCTTAAAAGAACTAGTGCTTTCCAACAATCAGTTGGCTAGATTGCCAAATGGTATTGGCAGCCTTACATATCTAACTAAGTTGCATCTGGCTTTTAATCAATTAATTTGGTTGCCAAACTCAATAAAAAAGCTAAAATATTTGACTGAGCTAAGTTTAAACGACAACTACTTGGTAAATTTGCCTTCTAAAATTGGAAAGTTGAAAAGCCTGAAAGAATTAGATCTTTCCAACAATAATTTGACACTTCTGCCGAATTCAATGGGGAAACTGATAAGTCTAAACCGTTTGAACCTTTCCAATAACGAATTAAAAACCTTGCCAAAAACATTAAGAAAACTTAAGCGCATAACATGGCTACAAATTGAAAGAAATGAGTTTAAAGAGCTGCCGCCTGTTTTACAGCCTTTACATAAAGTCCTGAGAAACCTTTATGTCAGCAGAATGCCTGCTGAAAATGAGAAGGAACAGTCTGATTCGGATTTGAAAGATTTGAGAAAACTTTATGGAAATCGCCTATTTATTGTTCCTCACTAAAACTTATTTTTAAATCTTGATCCTAAAATTTTGTCTAATTTAGCATACTTGGTATTTTCTTATTAGATAATCTTTATTGATTTAGTTTGTGTATAGCTGAAAAAGCGTGTATCTTGTAAATCAAACGATATTTAACAGAATGACTGAAGAAAACCTGTGAAGATTGTTTTTTTTTGTATTCGATCTGTGTTTATAATTTTATTTTTGTATTTGAAAAACTATAGTACTGGCTTGATCTAAGAATTTTTATTTGGCAAAATCTTACTTTTCTATTACAAACTACATCAAGAGAAGATCTTCTTTAACATAACTAATAATTTCTCTCTTGTCTGACAAATTTAATATGCTCTCAAAGTTGTTAAAAAATGTCTGCTTATCAAAGCAATACAGAAAAATATAAATCCTAGTATCAGGCACTTTTAAGGTCAAAAGCATGCTTAAAAGACAGGCATCATGTCTTTTTATTGCCAACGGTCGCTTTTTGTCGAGATAAATTGCGACCAGGACGGCATCCATTCCCAATATTTGCAAAAGAAGTGCCTGTTTTTTCTTATTTTCTAGCTTAATTGGAATTGTGTCTTCAGCAGTATTTTTAGCATCAGTTGAACTAAAATTAAAGCTGATCTGAAGGCTGTTGTTATCTTTGTAGGCACTAAAATCCTTATTTTTAGCGGCAACTTTAGTCTTTTCTAAATTTCTGAAGCTTTTGGGCTGAGGAAGTTTGTCGTCTAAAAAAACACTGCTTCTACTTTTTGTTTCACTTGTTCTGCTGTCTTCTATTTCTTTATTCTCACAACTAAAGTCTTCCATCAAATAATCTAATATTTTTGAGGGAGACCAATGATTTTCTTCAGGTTTGCACAATGCAGTCCCAACAACAAAATTGTCTATTTTAATACATTCTAAAACAAAATTAGAAAACAGATCTGTCTTGTTTCCTGGATTCTCGGCTATTCTTGCAGCATTGCATGCCTCAATCAGAACTTTGTATCTTATTCTTTTTGATTTTACCTTCTTGAATATCTGCAAAAGAAACTTTAGTTGCTCACAAAATCCATCATTACTTTCTTTATCATAACATTCTTTTTCTTTACTTTCTTTATCATAACATTCTTTTTCTTTATTTTTTTCTTTTTGATCTTCTTTCTGGAAGAAGTCTTTCACAGTCACATCTCCAATCTTCGAACTACCTTTCACACTCTCATCTTCAAGTTTTAACAATCCTGCATCACTTTTATTCTGGGCAATCCTCAATGAAATCCTATCTAATAAGTCTATTTTAGACCTGTCTTCATAATAGCACGCAAAAGACAGCATGTGAATGCATCTCTCATCCATAGCACTCGCATACGACTCAATATTATCTGCTAAAATATCCCCAAAGCCTACACTTTCAAAGTGCTTGCAGTACCTATCCAGCTCACAGACTACCACCATACCTTCCAGAACCAAGGAATCAGAAAGAGAAAGCTCTACCAGATATAAGGCCAAGTCCTTGTTAAATATATCATGTTCTACACACTTCTCACAATAATATTTGCACAATTTGCTAAACTTCCCATGCCTCCAGATCAGATTCCAAAAATCAGATCTGAAATACTCAGCATTGAAAATATGCAGAGATGAAATATAAAACATCTCCAGACTATCCTGAGCAATTAAGTCTTTGGTTTTGTCTGTGTGTATTGGGGAATTGCTTGTAGATTTTGAATATTCCTTATTCCTCAGAGATTTAGCAGAACTGTTCAAATCAGGAGTGAGTGAATATGAAATATCTGTGCTTCTTGTATAGCTATGCGTTGTCTTATCTTCATCTCTGCTGCTTTCTTCACTTTTGCTGCTGTTGTCAAAATAAGGCTTTTTAGGCCTCAGAGAACCCAGGTTTAGCAAGACTTTGTCTACGCCATTGAAAATGTAGTAGTTTAGACATTTTGAAAATCCTTGGTTTTTTTCAAGAACAAGACAGTGTGCCATAGTTTTTAAGTTGTTCTGGATGTGCTTTAGCTGCTTTACTTCGTTGTAGGCTTCCAAGAAGTCAGAATACAGCTGGTTCTGCTTTGAGATGAAGCTTTGAAAAATATTAAAAATAGGCATGGCTAAAAGAGATAACGAATGTTTACTTGGAATCTAAAACAGAATGTAAATAAAAACAGCAAGTTAGGTGTGCATTGTAAAATAATTAGTTAAACAACTATTGTGCTAAAAAATGAAAGTATATATTTTATTATTGTTTATCTGTTCACATTTTTTAGGTGACATTAAAGAATTTTATAAAAATTGTGATTAAAAATAAGGTTTTGAAAGAAAGTTTATAAACTGTTGGGAATTTTAAGTAACTCATTTGTAGGTTAAGGGTATTTAATTATACTAATGTATATTTTACTTTTTATAATGATTAAATATGTTCACAATAAATCTTGCTTTCAATATTAAAATCTTCTAAAAATAACAAAGACTGACGTTTACAATCTATAAAGCTGATATAGCCTAAAGAGTTAATTTATTAAATACTTTCTTATCATCTCTTCTTCCAATTCCATCAACTCTTCCTCAGAAATGTTCATCCACTCTTTTTCTGTCTCGATTATCTTCTCTTGGAATTTCACTAGCATGTCTCTCATCATATTTTTAATATGCTCTGCAATCCATCCAAAAAAGGTGCTATTCACAGCCACCTCAACCATTTTAAAAACAATAATTCCACTTTTTGGACTATCTCCTCTCAAGTCTATCTCCCTGGACTTGAATCCGTCAGGCAGTCCGAAAATATTAGTTTCGTCCTTGTCCCTAACGTAGGTTTTAACCATGAGGTGGAATGTCTCTGTGCTGTAGTACCTGTTTACATATTTTGACTCAGAGAAGCTCTCACTGAATGTGCTATCGCGGGTGTTTGATGGTGCATTGCCATCTTTTTCTTTCTTATTCTCATCATTCTTATTGTCACCATTCTTTGTCTTACTATCATCATTTTTTATCTTCTCCTCATCTCTAATGAGAATATCAGTGTTCTTTATTGTATCCTTGCTCATATTCTCTGATCTCAGCTCCAACAGCGGATCTTCCAGTCCTTTGGTTGCTTCATTCTTGTTTATGCTGTCATTTCCTCTCAGCTCTTTAATCTCCTGTCTCTTGACTTCCTGCAGTGGCCCACCACTGATATTCAATTTCTCTGTCTTGATCATCGTATCGTGGATCTCTTTCTCCGATGAAACATCCTTGACCATCTTGGCAGTCTTGACTATGTCAATGTTGGTGGAGTATTCATCAACAAATGCTGCATTCCCAGACAGGACTTTTCTGATAATGGTAGGCAGCCGTTTAGAAAGGTCTAGCACTTTGTGTGTCTCTGTGATGGCCTTCTCGTCCTCACTGCTTTTTTTGTGTCTAACGATCTGCACCTCGTCTGTTGTATATTTCGCAAGAACATACCTCTGGGCTCGCCTCCAATCTGCAATCGAGTACGGCATTTTTATCTTGTATTCTCTCACCTTTGTTGACATGTTTCTGGGTAGGAAACAAGTTAAAAAAGCAGTCTGAAACAGAGTAGCACTGACAGATGGAATAGTCTGACTAAATAAGATTTGTAAGAACTTGAATAGTATAATTATAGTTTTACAGCAATTAAATAATGTAATTGTAGTCTTACAACAATAAATTATAAAGTGATAAGTATTGTTAATAAATTTTTATCCATGAAATTAAATATTTCACAAAAAGTGCTACTTTTTATAATGTTAAATTATCATCTTCTAGTTTAAGATAGCAAATAAACTCAATAATGTTATTTATTCTTCCTGTGGCTCAGAAACTTTATTCTGTCCCTTGTTGCGAGTAAATAAAATAGGATTCATCTCAATAAACCCTTGATCCTCGGATTTAACTATAAAAGACGGCTTATCAATGACTCGCCCCTTCACGCACACCTGCTTCTTGTAAATCATGCATCTGGCATGGTGGATGTTCCTGGCAAGACCAGCTTTAAGAACCTGATATTGCAGACGTCTCTCAAGATAGTGGGAAAGGTCAAAATTAAGCACCTCTTTCAAGCCTCTCCTCAAGTCCTCCTCGTCGTTGAAATCTACACTGGAAATCAGTCCTTGCTTCACAAGCTTATTGAGCAATGCCCTGCCGTGGATCATGAATTCTTTATGTTCTGTTGTAATCAGAAGAGTTCTGGCCTTCTTTTTATCTGCTCTCGCGGTAGTCAAAACTGTCCATAGCTCAGTCTTGTTCTTGAGTCCGTGGGTTCCTACAAGCTGCAGCTCCTTGACCAGGCGCTTTCTTTCCCAAGGATTTCTAGGAGTTGTGGCGATTTTTCTATCTCTCCTCACACTGCCCATGCTGGGGATAAATTTTGGAAGAAATAAAATTAAATAAAATTTTTAAGAGAATGCATAAAAGAAGCAGAAGATGCTTTATGCACTGTAAACAATTAGCATAATGCTTAGACGGCCAAAATAAAGGCTAATGGAAAGGCGTTTCGCCAAAGTTTGATGCGCATAACTTTTTGCCTAGCTCTAAAATTTTTTAAAATTTTATGCCCATGCGTAGCAATGGTTTCAGAAGAGGAACTAGGAAGCTCTTCAGAAAAGACTTTGGCAAGAAGGGAATGCCAGGACTAACCAAGGTTTTGCAGAAGTTTAAGGTGGGAGACTTTGTGGACGTCAAGGTCGACCCCAGTGTTGTGAAAGGGATGCCACACAAATACTTCCACGGGAAGACAGGCATAGTTTTCAATGTCAACCCCAACTCGTACGGTGTTATTCTCAATAGAAGAGTGGGCGGGAAGTACATTGAAAGGTCTATGCACATCAGGCCTGAGCATCTTTGTCCCAGTAGATCAACCGAGCAGATGAAGCAGAAGCAGAAGGAGTATGCTGAGAGAGTCAAAGCCTCGGGAAACAGTGGAATCAAAGTTAGGCCAGTGAAGTCTATGCCAGTTGGACCAAGGCCAGCCTTTAGTATTTCCAAGAAGGACAATGCTCCAGTTGAGATAGCAGAGAAGCCTTATCTTCCATTCTTCTAAATAAAATATTTAAACAAAGTTTTTCAATTTATAAATTTAAGTAAACTACATTGTTTTATAAATAGTCCTCGTCTTCTGATGTAAGCTACTATTTATGCAAAAATGCCGTTTTATTCGATAAACTTTACTTACTTTTCTTATAAAAATATTCTCAATTATTTATCCCATGTATAAAGAACCAATGGATTTGGTCCAAAATGTAGAATGGGAGGAAATGCCAAAAAAAAGAGTAAAGAGGCCGTGCACTTACCTGGCAGACGATAGAGAAACAAAGATAAACAAGGCACTTCTTGTAATACCTCCTGTAATAGAGAAGCTTGCAATTAAAGAAACTAATACAGAGAAAAATAGATCCAACTTTGACTTGAAGCCCTTTAAAGCTGCTGCTGGGAGGGTATTCTGCCTAAGCCCATCTGTCATTATTGGATACATGCATGTAGTCCTCAACGGCTGTGTTATAAGCTTGCTTCTGTATTCTCTCTTTTACCTGATCTACTTTGCAAGAATCGACATTAAATATAAAATATCACAGAGCAAGGAAGAAGCTAGAGTTCTTATAGATGAGGCTAAAAGATTGTATGTGCTAAATCGCTGTGACCCTTCGACTAGGGTTCCTGGAATGGACAATATGTGTGGGCAATGGGATGTTCTCATAAGGAGTGGGCTGTCTGGTGTCAGATACATGAGGATAGTTGCAGAGATGTTTGCTGATGTTCTTGATGGGTTTGTAGCAAAGTTCAGCTACAAAAGCCTTGCTACTATTCTTGTTATGACAGGTGTATATCTTGTGTTTCGTAGATGATCTTTGCTAGAGCACTTCTCATATTGCTTTTTAGTCTTCCTGAGAATTCAATGTGTAACGAGAATTTATGCTGTATGCTATCAATTTTATGCTGTTTGATTTCACTTCTAACCTGAGTTTATGCTGTATGCTATCAATTTTTATGCTGTTTGATTTCACTTCTAACCTGAGTTTATGTGTGAGTCAGGTATTGTTAATAAATTTTACTTTTGAAATCTAGTGTTTTTTACCTTCTGTTTTACTTGATACCAATCTTTTATAATCACTCCTTTGTAGTCATCTTGTTTAGAAGTATAAAATGCTGAGACTTTTATTGTTATTTCTCACTTATGCATTTGCATTGCAAATAGAACTTTATGCTTAAAAAGACTAAAAATTAAGAAAACAAGAACTTAAATCTTTCAAACAAGTACTGAGAAGTAATAGTTAATGCAGCTGCCTGGTTCATATCGCACAAACAATATTTGATAAAAACGACTTTATTTCTCTCACTCCTTCTTTCCACCTAGGAAGAAATTGACTATCGGAATGTTGACAACCTTTATAACATATGCAAACAATCCTATCATAAACAGAGCTCCTAGATGGCCCTTCAGCAATGCACAATACTCATTTGTAGATGGTTTCTTGGCTTCCCTTATGAATGTGCGCAGATTCTTCAAATAAGCTCTAGCTTTTCCTATGGTTTTTGGTTTTATTTTCTCGCTCATTGCTGGACTTGCCATTGGGGCAATAAAACAAAGAAATCTCTATAAAATATGTCAATACAGAATATTGCATACAATATTATTACTTTCTGTACATTCTAGCTTATTTTGTAAAAAACATCACTTAATACTGATTAAATCGCTATACACTTCTTGTAAGTCTCATTGAAAGTTCCTCAATTTATGTATTCTTGCATAAAATAAGTCAAATTTAAGGTTTTACTAAAGGATGCTGTTTGTGTAAAATATCAGCTGCCATTCTCAAAGTAAATTAGAAAGATGAATTTGATAGATAACAAAAATCAAACAAATACAAGCTTGTCAACTAGACTTTATTCAAATATAAATAAAAGCATCAATAAACTGTAAAAAGACACAATTGACTGTGAATTCTACAGCAAAAGATAATATTGATTATAAATTCTATAACAATGTCTTTATAATGTGTACTAGTCCTTTGAAGACTAGAAAAGTGTCTCATCTTCCCAGCTTGCTCATAGCCTTCAGCAGGAACATTGCATCTACGCTTCTTTCCTCCAAAGAGCCAAAAATATTTTTGAGGAGATTCTCGGTTTTATCTTTGGCATTCTCAAAGAAATACCTAAGCTTTCCTTCCAGTCCCAGCAATCTCTGTGATTTCTCATTAAATTCATCAATCATCACCTGTTTGTCCTGGACTAATTCCATTCCATCCGTGCTGTTATTAACAAGTTCAATGTCTTCCGTTTCATTCTCTTCCACAATGGATGGCACTAGAATCTCATTTTCACACATCTCCAAATCCTTAACTTTGCTCCATTTCTCAATCTCAGTCTTTATTTGGCTGTTCCTGTTTTTTATTTGTTCAATCTCTTTCCTGTAGTCAACATCACTAAAATAATTGGAATTGCAGTGCCTGACTATCTCCTTAGAATAGTCTGAATTGTCTTTCAGATAACCCAGACACTCTCTAATTAAATCATTGATAGAGCCGCTAGCCACCTTCTTGTGTATCTCATTGGACTTAAGTCTCTCAGGAACAGTTGGAATTTCCATTCTTAGTACGCCTTCATTCCTTCGGTCAACAAAAATCGAGCTGTCATTCTTCACCACTCCTGGATTCATGTTCACAACAGAGCTCTCAACTTCATCTTCATTGACAGGCTCCATCGAATCATTGGTGGACAAGTCAATGTCATTCTCCATTCTGATTGTCTTCCTCTTTTTTACAACATTGAAAACCAGGCTATTTTCATTATCTTTTGGAATGGGCTGCTTCTTATTTCTTAACTTCTTTTTAGGATACGTCTTCAAAGCCTCCTCTTTAAGATTTTTCTCAGCATTTTCTGAATCATCAACAAGATTTACCTTTGGCTTCCTGCCTCTAAAATTGCTCTTTTTATTTGTTATAGCTCTTTCTTTCCTATTATTCGTATCCTTGCTCTTTGCTATCTGTTGTATCCTATTCTCCTTCTTTCGTATCACATTAAAGTTGAACTCATTTTCATCGCATGCACTGGTTATTTTTTCTCCATTGTTTGGCGAGAATATATCTGTTGCTTTGATCTTCCTACATTCAAATTCTACCTTTTTGTTTGACCCTCTTCTTTTGAATGTAAACCCATCCTTTGTTGTTTCCATAAGGAAGAATTTCTCAAAACTTTTTTATCGAATGAAGAAACAAACAAAAGGAGAGTAAAATTCAAAAATTTTATAAGCAATTTTTAACCTGAGATTCGATGGACTGAAATAGGCTATGATTAATTTAAGGTACAGTAAAAAGATGTTTAGGCTTTCAAGAAAGCCTGTAATTGTGGCATGCTTTTTAAACATCACTGTTTTTAATCTAACAGCCTTCTTTGGAAACTCTTTTTGTCTAGCTAATGCTTCCTGCTATTGTTTGACAATTCTTTTAAAGTGCATTTAAGCTCCTAAATGCCCTCATTCATGCATAAAAACAGGCTCGATCCAGCAGAAGAATTACTAAAAAAGCTACAAACCAGCACGTACAAGAATTATAAAGATGGAAACATCAAGCTTTCAAACAATGTAATTTATTCTATAAGATGCCCAAAATCATTTAAGAACGATGCTTTCGAAGAAATTCCATGCAATGAAACAGATGAATGCTTATAAGTAAGTTCTAATGTTTTACAGGAGTCAACAATTCTTAAGAGAGCTTCTGAAAGGTTTTGGAAAGCTTTTTGATGTAATTTATGCCAAAAGTTTACGAAGCTCCAATTACAAATAAAGGCATAACTTTACATAATAAAAGTATTTATTTGTCCATTTTATATTGTCTTAGTTTGTTAAACTTACTTATTTTGAAAGCTATGTTGCAGATCAAAGTACCAAGATCAACAAACATTTATTTACATGACACCAATTTTTGATTTCCCATGTACTAGCAACTTTTTATTTTGGAGTCAATATTTAGATAGAAAAATTTATAAAATTATTTTTTTTCTTTAAATCGAGAGAAACAGCATAAGTGTCGCTCATTAGAAGAACTAGTGTTCTGGATGTTTTTCTACAGCAGTTTGTTCAATTCTGTAGAATAGCTTTATTTAACATACACTTTAATTGTCATATTTCTGAAAAAATAATTTTAGTCTAATTTTAAGCAAGACCAATCATAAAAATTTTTACGAACAGGGAGTTTTGATTTAAGTCTTAATTTAGATGGGCATTTTACAAAATTTGAATACAAAAACACCTATTCTATGGCTTGTATTGCATTATTTACATTTTCTGAAAATTGCAATATCTATTCTTTCTACAGTCCGAAGCAAAAGTTCATGACACCCCCTTTTTGCCTTTTTAAGATGAATTTTTGATTGAACAAATTAAGTAAAAAAATAAACTTGTTCAAAATATTATAATCTACACATCTATATATTTACTTGTGATCCTTATTACCTGAATATTTTAAAATTGAAAAAATCGTATTTTTAAGTGTTGCAAAAGTTTACGACAGGTAGTAAAAAAACATTTAATACTTGGTATTTGATTCTTTTTTGATCAAGACATTGAAAACTCTCTCTTTCATAGATAAAGAAAGGCTCTCTAATGTGCTTGGTTTTGTCTGACTCCATTCAGAATCGATGACTTTCTGCAGTTGATCAATATTTTCAAATTGACGGCCTTTTGCGTATACTCGCCTTACCAGATCGCCCCAGAGGTTTTCTATTGGGTTTAGATCAGGAGAATAAGGCAGCCAGTCTTTTGTAGACCCTGATACGTGTGGCCTGGCATTGTCTTGCTGGAAAACTGT
>JAPYZJ010004982.1:0-12423 GCA_030522765.1 Ophioninae sp. B BG-2022a
GTTCCTTTCTTCAGTATTCTTCCTCCGTAGCTAGCGCGAACAGCAGTGTCACGTGACTGCGTGGAAACTTGTCCACAAGAATCTCTTTTGTTCAAATCGTGTCTACTGCCGTATACAATAAACATTATATTCTCTTACAACTATCAAACCTTCTGACTTTTATTATTGGGGCTAGAACCCCATATAAAGAAAACTGGTGCTGCCATCTCTGATATGTGTAAGGTACTTTTTTAAAAGTTCATAACTATGTAAGCTTTCATGTGATCTCTTTTAAATAAAAAGCCAAAGTTAATTCAATTTTCGTATTTTATTACTATTACCCCTGACTTGCAACTATCCAAACTCTTGAGAAATTGATCAACATTATTACATTTGCCCCTGAACACCGGGTAAATGCAATAAGGGAGCCAATTAAAAAAAAAATCTTAGTTACCCGAGTGATTGTAATTAAACAAATAACTTAAAACTTTAGCCTAATAAATACGCTTCGAACATAACCTATTTTCCTTCTTTCATTGCCAGTTCATTAATAGAATTTCGACTCCAGTACTCCAGCTTTCATAATTGAAACCTCCAGTAATCGAACATTACAACAATTGGCATTCGCTGAAATATTTTAAGGGGAAAAAATCAGATTCCTCAACTATTTACAACGATCAGCACGCAACGATTGAATTTTTAATTAAGATTTTTACAGATTTGAATAAATAAGTGGTCTCTTTCTCCGCTCTGTAACGTACATACTCTTCCACTCTTTTCTTCCGATACATGCTCTATATAGCGTCTCTTGCGGGCTTCCCACTGAGAAGTCATTTCTTTCTTAACGGACTTGTATTACGTTGAAACAATGACCCATTAAACTTTTGTCTTGGTGTTTCATCGGTGATGACCTTTACTTGGCCTTCCCTTGGGCAGCGACCGCAGCGATAGCTGCCTTCACCGTTTCCTCATCACCCAAGAACTTCATCGATACAACCGGCTTGAAGTTCTCGTCCAACTCGTACACGAACGGAATTCCCGTTGGTAGATTCAAGCCCATGATCGCATCGTTGCTCATTTCTGGCAAGACAACGGAAACGCGTTGTTTATTTATTCGAAGAATATGATAATTTTATTTTCGTTTAAAAGCAATGACGTTGTAGTTTACATCGTTGGAATGCCACGGCCTAGTCATGCAGTGGTTTAGTCATCATATTAAATCCAGGGAGGTGATTTTAAGCTACTTGAAGAAGTTTTCGTTAGATATCATGAATTTTTTTTCGGCCTGTTTCTAAGGTAGCACTGCTAGCATGAACATGACAAAGACTACTCTCAAGTCGTTGAGAATTCAATTTTTCAATTTCTTTTAGTAAATGTGCTATATATGCACCGTTAACTAAAAATCAGTTATTTTAACTATCTTAATACGAATATTAGACGCAAATAAAAATCATTCAAACCAGGTATAAATGAGATAACTTTAGACGCTTTCTTGACCCCAGAGAAGTTGTCGTACCCCCTAAGTTCTGAAAGCTTGCAATTTGCAAAAAATCTTTGGAAAATGGTAAAGGAAAATGTCATCGGACCTCAATGAGAATTCCATGTGTAAGCGAACTCCAACTGTAAGCGAATAATGGAAATTCCAAAGGAAAAACAAATTCGAGGGTTACTTACGATCGAGATGCTTAACAATTCCTCGAAGGCTATTGCCATGCGCAGCGATAATTATTTTCTTGCCCTCTTTCATTTGTGGAATGATGACGTCGTTCCAGTATGGCAGGGTTCTATCAATGGTGAGTTTGAGCGACTCGAACATGGGAAACTCTTCCGGCTTGGGTCCGTCTGCGTATCTTGGATCTTTCACGATGTTCTCGTAATACTTGTGGTCTTTTTCCATCGGAGGAGGCGGAGTGTCAAAGGATCTTCTCCAAATCTGTACCTGCTCCTCGCCATACTTTGCTGCTGTTTCAGCTTTGTTCATGCCGGTCAAGCCACCGTAGTGGCGCTCGTTCAGCCGCCAAGTTTTATGGATCGGTATGCTTTCCTGTCCGATCTCCTTCAGAATTGACGCTAGAGTGACTTGGGCACGAGTGAGAGCTGATGTGTGTGCAACGTCAAAGGTGTAATTGGCATTTTTTAGGGCCTTGCCAGCAGCCATAGCTTCTTGCTTTCCTGAGGCAAAACATTGACGAGGATCAGTTGACGGGAAATCAATTAAGTTTTGAATTAGCCATTCACGAAACGGTATAATTGACAGTTCCATGGGCTTGCAATATCAACAAGATTAATGATAATTGACGGGGACTCTGAATTTGACGGTTGTTATAGAAAGCTGACTGTCAATTTGGCTGTTTTTAGACTCAGCTGGATGCTTTAATGTTTGAAGTTCGCTATTGACGCTTATTGTTGATTGGCCGAGTTTGTACTTTCTATTGATGGTTTGATTTAACTAGCTGAGTTTGGGTGTTTTTGGGTTATCTATTGATAGTTCTAGTCAATTGAATGAGTTTGAAGTCCATTGTTAAGCGCTAGGCTCACTATTGACGTTTGGCATCCCGAGTGGTTAAATGGTTTTCTCAGATTTCAAACCTACCGTCAACAGGAAGTCTCTTCAAATTCGCTATTGACAGGGTGTGAGTAATTAACCGGAAGTATTACTCAATCAAAGTCCAATTCAATGTCAAATTGGAAAATATAAAAATCCAAATAATTGCATGAACAAATTTTTCCAAAATTCGTTTGCTAATTTTTCGTTATGACGAATTTTCCAAGAAGCTTCAAATTCCATTGATATCCATTAAAGAGTAAAAAAAGATATTGTTGAGGCGAATCAAGTGACCTTTTGCCCTTGAAGAAATACGAGGACGATCGAAGTCGAGATTCGATGGATCGCGAAAACTCACCTTTATCCGACAAGCCGGCGTCGAACCATCCGCAAAAGAGGTTCTGCTGGTTCCACTCGCTCTCGCCGTGGCGAACCATCACGATCCTGTATTTCGCCATTCTTATTTTTCTCGTATTATTCGACCGTTTGCAACTTTGCGTCAAACACCGCTCGATCTCGGTACTCCCCGCGTAAATACGTGACACTCTTTGGATTGCCACCGAGGGAATAGAGCTACGAACTACGAAGAGTCGAGGCCGAGAAACGCTTCCCCGGCGTTCCGGTCGATCGCAGCGCTTGCTCGCGATTGGTCGTCCCGAAAATAAACCCGCGGGTATTTTTAAACATAGTCCGAGGACGAAGTGCGACTTGCCTGAAAAAAATACTTTTCTGTACAAATTCGTTGAAAAAAGTATCGACATTCAGCCAAAAACATAATTGGAATAATTAAAATAATTTTTTAAACAATAAAAGACATATATATGTAAAATAAAGTAATTATTTTATTAACAAACAGATAAACAAAACAAAAAATTATTAAAGTGAAAAATAAATAAAAAACAGACAAACAAATAAATCATTTAAAAAATAGCATAAAACAAAAAATGCGTAAAATTAAAAACAGAAGATTCATTTTTACCGAACGTATTTACATAAAAAAAGAACCCAAAAATCCAATTATTCAAAACATTAATCGTTTAAATCATAAAGCAGGATATCCATCGAAGTGAAGTAAAATATCAAAGCACGTAGACAGGTTTTTATTAATCGTTAATCAGTTTATTTATTTGTAATAATATTATTTTTCCGTCATATATATATATATATATATATACACATGTGTATATTTATGAATATATTGAGATATATATACATATATACACACACACACACACATATATATATATATATATATAATTCTATTTACTTCCTTACTATATATAATAATATATAATAATATAGTGTATTTATGTTCATTATGTATAATATATTATCTACATTTATAATCCCTATGAAAGGCATCTCCAAACAGACTTCAAGATTTTTTCTTCTTCTCATATTTCTTTCCATCCTTCTCTCGTATTTCTTCTCTTTTTTTACATTTTTTTTCTTTACTTTTTTAAAATATCTTATTTATTCATAAAAATACAGGGGGCTCGAGCGACCGCCGCGATAAGAATCCTGTCGGCTCTGCCGGGTAACAGTGATCGATTTTATTCCCGAAATTTATTATTTTTTAGGAAGAAATAAAAAAGGGGGAAAAAATATATAAATTTTTTGTTTATACTGTACAGATCGTACGCGCAAATTTCAATCCCCGTGGAACATCATCGGAATTATTTTACAGTCTATTTACACTCGTTTCCGCCTACGAAAAAAAATTAAATAAAAAGAAAACATAAGAAACATGCATCGGAGGAGTTGAAAGTAAAAATCTCGAAGTGGCCCGAAATTTTGCGAAACGAAAAATTGCATTTGAAATTTTCGCTTTGGAATTTTAACAAAACAGAGAAAAAACAATATTAAAATACGCATATAGAAATATATACATAAACATGTATATTTACAGGCACGTATTTTATTTCATTTCTTTCCATTTTATTGATTTTTAATTTATTTCCTTTTTCTTTTCGTTTACTTCCTATTTAATAAAATATTATATATTTCATATATAATATATTCATATATTTTCCTAAGTTATATCAATATATTTTCAATTGTATTCAAAATATATTTTGAATATAATTAAAAGATATATTACACTTGAGAAACGTAATGTACGATACTTTTTGTTATATTTAAAATACGTTGAAAATATATTTTGAAATATATCGAACGGAAAATAAATGTTCTTGAATCTTTTCTCCCCCACCCTTTCTCTCTCTCTCGCTCTTTTTTACATTCCCAGCAAGATCTCGAATTAAGCAATTAATACTGTTTTAATTTTTTTCCCTGCATTTTGGGCAACGTGAATATTTTTCATTTTCTTCACATTTCTCTTTGCTCGCGTCTTCAACTGTCAAAATGAATCATGAAAAAAATGCTCTCTAAAAAAATGCACATCGATTCGTTTCGATCTTAAATTTTATTTTTTTCATCTTTTTCGAGAGAAGGTGATTCGAGAGGGGGAAGGGGGTTGTGGAGGGGGTTCGAACTACGTATCGCCAAATTTTGTCAAAAAATTAAAAAATAAGAAAAATAAGAACAAACACAAAAATTCGTTATTTTCGCCCCTTTTTTCATTTTCTTGTTTCCTGTTTGTTTGGGTCACGTTTCCCGGCGGGTCGACGGATTCTCGCGGTTGCTGCCGAATCTCAGTTATAAAAGGAATAGTCGAAGGTAAACGATGACAAAAGTATATATATACATATAATTTTTTTTACATACATACGCGTGTATGTGTGTTCGTGTGTGGATGCAAGTGTGTGAGTGTATACGTATGCACGTGTATATATATATATACACAAATGTGTGTGTGTGTGTGTATATTTTCTAAACGTAGATAGAAATTGGTAACTTTGACTCACGCATAGCAAAAATTATAATGCCGCCGACGCGGGCACATTTTTTATTTTCTCTGGTTGTTGTTTTTTTCTCTTCTTTTTTTATTCAATATTCTAGCCTGTCGTTTCTGGGTTAACGTTTGTATCGCAAAAAAAAACGTCTCGCACGGTGAACGTTCCAGTTCCTGGAGAAAATTCGTTTTCTTTCAATTGCAATTACACCCTCGGCCCCCAATTTTTCATAAAATTCGTTACTTATATGAAAGCATTGTTTTAAAAAGGAAAATTTGGAATTTTTGTTTTATTTTTTTTGGCCTAACCGAATAATTCTCAAATAAAAAAAAGAAAAAAGACATAAATAAATTTCCGTTCGTTACGATCGTTTTGCAAAAGAAAAATCGGCCGTATGCGAATAAACGAAAGTATAAAGAAAGACTAGGTAATCTCGACACCACACGTATCATCAGACCTTTGTTCGGGTTTAATTTTAATTTTTGTTATTTTTTTTAATTAAACGAAACGCTTTTTTTCTTTTTCGTTTGTTTAATTTTTTTTATTTTTCGCTATTTCTCGTTACGATTGAAATTTTTCGTCGATCGTCCCTTAGCATGAATTGTCCGTGAAAAAAATTGTACAACGTTGAACCCACAAACCAGAGGCGTATTTTTTTATTTTTTTGTTTTTTTTTTGCTCGTATAGGACTCTCTCTCTCTCTCACTCGCACTTAAATATTAAAGGTTGGGCACGATAATACTCTCGGTAGTATAATGCCCTAAGTCTTGCTGATCCAACACTTTTAGCCTTTCCACGAAAGGCTGCTGTACTCCCCAGACATCTTTGTACATATTTATATATTTCATATTTATATTTCGTAATGTGGGCGTACGTTACATTTTTTTTTTCGTTTTTTTTCACTTCATATCTTTCAACGATTTTCACCGACAAATTTTCGCGACTTACCAACGACCCTCGTACGTTTTATGTACACAGCGATGATGAGGCGAAATAACAAAAATCTAAGTGTAAATATATATATATATATATATATATATATATCACGTACAAAAAAGCTACGTAAATTTCCGCGTGCTCCAAGCTTGCCCTCGATATTACAAAAATTCTTCGGAAAGTCTGTCGTGTTTTTTTTTTCCTTTTTTTTCATCATTTTTACAATAATTTACAGAATAATGTGTGTACGTATGTATGTGTGTGTATGAGAGTGTGAGTTTGAACGGAGCTCGAGGGAAGTCACGTGACGATACCTGATTTGGTTTTTTTGTTGTTTTTTTTTAAACGTACGAATTTTGTCACGCTGTGCAGAGAAAAATGCATTTCGACGTTTCAAACGATTTTTTTTTGTGGAATTCTTTCGATCGAACGTTCGATTGAACACGAGAGTACTGATTGATATCTGGTAATACAGTAGCCCTTGATCTACCCACGCCACCTTTGAATATACACGTTTTCGCTTGGTTTTTTTTCTTTTTTTTTGTTTCTTCGCCTCGATCGTTTTTCTCTTATGTATAAAGTATCAATCGTTCAAGTCTTATGGTATGGACAATTATCCCTAGGCTATTAGGCCCAAGGTTCAGAATATATTTAATCGTATATTCAATTTTTTTCCTCTCTCTCCATGCTTTCGCGTTTTTCCTTATTTTTATTTTTAGTTTCGTTCTTTTTTTACTCGCCGTCGATTCGTTTGTTTTTTGAACGTATGCTCCCGATCGCAAGCTCGGTTTACGGGTCGTTTTGGGCGACTCTAAAAAATAGAAGAGAGAAAAGGGTGAAGAAAGTTTGGGACACAAATCGGGAACAGTGATTAGTAAAATACATTTTTCCCCCTTTTTTGTGGGCTAGGTATTTTTTTGCTCGCCCTGAAAATCGACGAGTCGCAATTGACGAATGGAGAAATTGTTTTTTTTCTAGCCTCGTACAGGATCGTTAATTTTATTTAATTTCTTTTTGTTTTTTTTATTTTTTAACTCGAATTAATCGACTTTCATCTAATTTCAATGAACACACGATTGTTCGCGAAAAAAACGCGATATTCTCAAGATTTCATAAATATTTGTTTCGCTCCCTCTTTAAAAATTTTTTTTTCTCATGATTTTTAGGATAATGAGCGTTTTGAGGAGAAGCCTTAACTTTGCTAATTACTTTCACGGGCGATTTGCCATTGAGAGCCTTTTTGTATTCCTCTTTTTTCGCATTTTTTTTTTGCTCTCTTTATTGTCAAAGTGTTTTTTTTATTATTTTTACTTCCTTGTTCGCGCGTGATCCGTCGCGACGTTCGATTTTTCGAAAAAGACAAAAAAAAAAACAAGATGATATCGACGTCCAGCCGCGCTCGAGATCGTTAGCATACGGAACAATAATTTTTGTCTATTCATTCTTTCTTTTTTTTTTGGTTTTTCATGATTTCCTTTTTTGTTTCTTGAAAATACGCAGTAACATTTGGATGGTGACGGAGACGGAGAGAGATTGACTTATTTGTTATTGACCGAACTTTTTTTTTTAAATAAAGAAACGTTCCTTCTGCCAAAAATTAGAATAAAAGAATCGAAAAATAAAAAACAAAAACAGGCAAAAAATAATTCGCGACGGAAACTATTTTGTCGAAATTTTCATTTTTTATGGGCTTTTATTTTTTATTTTTCTTGCAAAATTTCGCTAATTAATTCGTTTTCTTCTTTTTTATTTTCGACAGAAACTATTTTTTAAAAAATTGTAATTTTTTATCCGTTTTCATTTTTTGTCTTAGAAACTATCGCGACTTAATTCGTTTTAATTTTTTTCGATTTTATTTTCGACAAAAACTATTTTTCTCGATATTAAAAAAAAAATTCGTTTTCATTTATTTTCATGGAAACTTTCGCCACTAAATTGGTTTTTTTCGATTTTTTTTCTCTCTCTGTCTCCTCTGCACTCGCGATAATTCGGATATTAATTAATTGAGCCAATCGACGATGGCCGAGTGTGGGCTCGCATGAAAAAATGTAAGTTTATCTCCCACGCGTTTAGCTGCTACGAACAGTCTTGGAACTTCGAGGACGAAGCTTCCTCCGGATGCACATTTGTTTATTTGTTTGGGTTTGTTTCTTTTTCATAATTATAATTATTTTTAATCGAAGTCTCTCTCGTGATGACAAAAAAATAAAAAAAATAAAATAAACGCTCGCGTTTTGAACGCGCCGCGTTTCGAAGGAAAGTAACCGTGCATCTTTTAGATGCGGAAGAGGAAGAGAGAATTTATTTCGAGATCTTTGGGTTTGTTTGTTTTTGAAATTTCTTTTACGTCGAATTACTCTTCTTCGAAGGGCAACTTTTTATCTCTGTCTTCAATTATATTTTTCCTTTTTTTCGTTATATATATATATATTTTTTTTTTTTGAGAATCCAGCACCGTCGTGATATTTTTTGCGAGAAGGCGCGTCGCGATGTCGAAATAATGAAATGACTCACGAAGAAAAAAAACGTTCGAGATAATGAAATGCAAAAGAAAAAAGAAAAATACAAAATTTGTATTGGAGAAAGGAAAATCGAACATCAAACGACGTTTGCGAAGTCAATTCTCGTGGTTTTTATCGATGAACTCGTATATACATATATGTGTGTGTGTTTGTGTGTATATATACGTATTTTTGAACACTTTTTTATTCCACTGGGAATCGCGCAAAAAAAATGACGCTTTTCGCTTAAAATCATCGTCGAATCGAAAAATCAACGGATCATCGTTCGCTTTTGCTTTCATCGTTCGAATAATGAATAAGAGAATTTCGGTTCGTCTCCATACGGAAAAATCCGTCGAGTCGAAGTTTACCTTGATATTGTTTTTTTGCAACTTCGATATTTTTGGTACGTTTTTGGTACGAATTTTATCGGAAACAAAAATTTGCGATCGAACGATGTATTTTTCTCCCCAAAATAATACGAGTCACCAGCGAATTTCGATTCGAATGAAGAGAAAAAAAAGAGCGAAGATATCGAACTCGCTGGAGGAATATTTCTCAAAAATCAAAACCGTGAAAAACGTTTCTAAAAAAAAATCAAACTAAAATAGGAAACTTCACAAAACTTTCATCTATTTTCGTTTTTTTTGTAAAAAAAAAGTACGATTTCGGAGTGAAAAGAAAGTTTTTTCGAAATTACAAAAAATCGAGGAAATTCACGAAAAAAAGGAAACAGGGGGAATGAAAAGTACGAATTTGACAAAAAACAGAATCGCGAGTTCTAGCAAAAATTTCAGGGTTGTCTCTCGACATCTGCCGATCGCTCAAAACATCGAAAAAAACAAAAAAAATTGACAAAAATGAGAAAAAAAGAAACCAGCTTGAAAAGTATTTCGAGCCACTTTTTTAATGCAATTATATCATGATTTTGAACACAATCGTGTGTTTGTGTGTTTGTTTGGATTTGTGTGTGAATCGCCGACACACTGGCGACAATACGATCGTCATTGTGCGACGGGCAGTATTAGCATCAGTGATGAAACACTCCGGTGTTTCGAGTCAACATTGTCCATTTTTTGCACCCCCCCCCCCCGTCCTCATCATTGTCTCTTCATCTCGCACAGAAAATACGTTAAATCGGTAAATAGTTCATTGTCTCCGTAAATAGTTAATAGTACTTTTAACAATGCGAATAATAACAATGATAATGAATAATATCGGGCAACTCTCGCGCTCGACGATGAGACGATCCATACTTGAGGTTTCAAACGTGTGGCGTAGAAAAAATGATTGCGACGAGATATAATATGAGGTGCAAGCTCGAGGAGGCTTCAAGCCCTTCGTGTAGAGATTTTTTTTGTTTTTTTTTTGTTTTTGTTCTTTTTTTATTTTTCGTTCTTTGTTTCTATTTCTTCCTTTTTTTCGAGGCTTCGCCAAATTCGAGATTACGAGACTCGGGGATCATGTTTTTTAAATATTATTTTTTGTTTTCTTATCCGAAGCTCGTTTGATTAAGTTCGAGGACGTCGAAGCGCAAAAGAATTTGGGTTTAATGAAAATCTAAATTTAAAAAAAATCAATTTTTCAAGATTTTTTCAACTTCCATTCCAAGTTATCAACTTTTTAGAATTTAAAAAATGAATAAAATTGACTATTTTGTCGTTGTGATCTTATTTCTTTGATAAACGTCAGGGTTTGTTCGGGTATTTACTCTTTGAATCATGTTTTTTTTCCATAGATTCTCATTCACATTCAGAAAAAACAAATTTGGGTTTGAGATCGTTGGATTCGAATGGATAACGAGTTAAAAAATAATTGCGCCTAAAAATAAAAAATTTGAAAGAGCTTCCATTTGAAAGTTACAAACTTGAAAAAAAATCGTTTTTCAAAAACGAAATTTGAAAATGATATGATTTTGAGAAAACACAAATGTGAATTAAATATGATTTCGAAAAAAAAACACAAATTTAGAAAACAATACGATTCCGAAAAGACACAAATTTTCAAAAGATACGATTTTGAAAAGACACAAATTTTCAAAAGATATGGCTTCGGAAAATCACAAATTTATAAAATCAATACGACTTCGTAAAAACAGAAATGTAAAATAAATATGAATTCGAAAAACCCACAAATTCGAAATACAAACCCAAGTTACAAAAATAAGAACCAACGAAACATTTTCCTCGTTTCTTCGCTACAAATTCATATTTTAAGCTCTTGAACAAGCTCTAGTCTCTCCGAACAACAAAACCAACGAACCCAAACAAACCCCAAATTTTTCTTTTGCGTCTCAACGTTGTGAACAATTTCAAACAGATTTTGTTTTTCTCACTAGTGCGTTCGATTCTAACCTCTCACTTTCGATACAAAAATTTTCAGTTCTCCATCGATTGACACACCCGCAATTTACACGCAATTAATTTCTCTCTGTCGTTTCTTTAACATCGTCATCCTCGAAAACGGGAGGATTGGCAAAAATCCTACACGTTATTCCCCGTTCTCCGGGCTCTCCCAGTTTCCACAGTTTTGCTTTACATACATATATACACATTTACTCTCGTTTAGTCGTCGCTCAATTTTCTCGATTTCACAATTTTCCGATCAGGATTCACAATTTTTCTCCCCCCTCCTTTCCTCCTTTATTTATATAATTTTTCTTTTTCTTTTTTTGCTCATAGAATTACGCTCGTTCGATCTCACTCGCACTTTTTGTACACACAACGACCACGCAATTATATTATTTCATTATATATATATATATATATAATATGTATTAAATATACATTACATATATATTTAATATATATTTAAATATATTTATATGTATATATGCATGTGTATTTATATACGTGTGTGTTTGTGTTTGTGTGTATATTATAAATAATTATACATACACGGAAACAAAGCCTTTATCCTCGTTTTTTTCTCGAGTACGCTCTAATCTTTTATTTATAGTTTTTCGTCCCCCCCGCCCCGCTTCTCGTCGTTCTTTCCTCTTGACAAGAGTCCGTAACGTCGCGTATATATATATATATATATATATATAGCAGGTTTATGCGGGCGGGTTCCGCATTTGTTTTCTCTTTTTTTTTGTTTGTTTAGCCGTCTTCACTCTTAATAAAATTCTCTTTTAGAGTCAATTCTCGAGTTTCATATTTACTATCTTTGAATTGCTGAGTTCAATAGGAAAGGAACGTAGAACATTTTGCTCTCGAGTAGCAGAGCCGCCGCTGACTGCACCTGGAATTAAACATAATTATTTGTTTATGCAATCGTTGATGTCCACGACGTTTTTGGTTTGGGCTTGTTTGGGTGGGTTAGGGTTAAAGAATCATGTTATTAATGAAGAATTTTGGGAATGGCTGATTCTTAATTTTTTATTTTTATTTCATTTTTAATATTATTATTATTATTGTTGTACCACCCCCGTACACCCTTCCGGGTTTTTACGGCTTCCCACCTCGTTTTTCCTCCTGTTCCTTCCCCACCTTACTTTTCCTTCTATTTCCCCCACCTTGATTCCTCTTACTTCCCCCACCTTGTTTCCTCTTATTTCCCCCACCTTGATTCCTCTTACTTCCCCCACCTTGTTTCCTCTTATTTC
>JAPYZJ010004983.1:0-12422 GCA_030522765.1 Ophioninae sp. B BG-2022a
CATATCGCTACGATCTTTAGAAGATGGTTAAATTAGTTTCCTAAGATTTGATTACATAGTTACATACATACAGGTCGACCTAATAAAAGCGTGTTAAAATATGTAATAGTCTTTCATATTGATATCATATCAATTCGAAGCATCTAGATTTTATACATTTTCCTTTTGGAGGTTAGTTCGTGCTACTTTGTACCGATATACACATATACAGGGTGTGGCGTAAATAGTGGTCCACAGTTAAGAATTCAATTTACCAGATAATGAACTGTAACATATTATAATTTTAACCATTTTTATCCAAATTGTTTTTCCGAATTAAAAATCTCTTGTTGCAAATTTGGATCTATTTTTAATAATAACTATTATTCTTTTCATTTTGGTTTCTGTTCTATACTGCTGAATAATAGAGCAATCGTGAAAAATGAGTGTGGCGTTAATAAAATACAATCCTTGAATAAAAATCATTTTTCACGAAATTTTCTTTTCTGAAATCCTTGCATATAAATGGTTAAGACCATAATATGTTATAGTTAACTATCTGGTATATCGAATTCTTAACGGTAGACCACTATGCACGCCACACCCTGTATATACAAATGAGCTTTCGCGCGTGCTTTCAGCCGCGCGGTTCTCGAATGTTTCAATAACTTTTTAATCATTTCCAAACCCTTCAAGATTTTGTTTTGGACATGTTGAAGCATCTAGATTTTATAAATTTTCCTTTTGCAAAATGTATAAAACGTTGAAGGTCGACATAACCTCACAAATCTTTAAAATCCATTTTCTCACCGTCGAGTTAAAAAATCAAGCATGTTTCTCTGAATTCATAAACGAAAATTTAGATGCTTCCATTTTACGATGAAAACGTTTTATGCTTGAAAAATCGCGGTTTCAAATGTCGGAATTCCAATATAAAATTGTACTCCGGATTTTCTCGTTTTAAGGGGTGGCATTCCACAAACGTTTAAAAACGTAATTTTTTAATTACAACCGAAAAGCTAAATCCGAATTTTTATGGATATTATAAGATCACGGATCTTTATACAATCTTACATCTTTCCCCCCCTCCGCTCTTAACGGACATTTTTTTGTAAAAACTACTTTAAATGAGTGCTTAAGTCCGATGAAAAAAAGCTGCTTTCCAAATTTCATGTAATTAGCTCCAGTGGTTTCGCTTCGGCGTCGATAACTCAGTCGAGGCGTTTTCTCTATATTGATGTATAAATATATAGGCCACGATATTTGACGCAACTCCTTTTGAAATGGTACAATCGTGATGTGGCGCAATGAAAATATCGCGTTTTGGCGCGGTTTTGCGTGTTTATCGATGATCAATATTGAAATTGGTAATTATATAGAAGCGGATTAGAGAAAGAGAGAGAGAGAGAGAGAGAGTTGATACGGAGAAAGGAGTAAAAAGAAGAATTCTCATCGTCATTTTCGTGCGTTACTGCCGATTACCGAGATGAAGAGATAAAATTACGCGCCACTCCAAACTACTGGTATATTTGACTTGTGCTTGGGGGAGGGTTCGAGCTTTTCGCCGATGAACGATGAATAGGTGCCTGATTTCTTCTCATCTTTCTTGTTGGCTAATTCTGTCCCAATTGCGAATATACGTTGACTTTTCATCTCTGATCTATAAATAACAGCGACATTTTCGGTTGGTCACTTTCAGTCGGTAACTTGACCCAGTTACGAAAACGATTTCAAATTTGCCGGTAATTTCATCCGAGTTTGACGGTGACGCGATATGGGGGCTGTAACAAACACTATAGGTCCAGTTATACGTTGTTTTGAGCGAAAAAAAGTTATCAAAAGATAGTTTAAAATCCGTATCTTGTTCACGTTACCGACTGAGTCCAGAATTACATTTTCCAGGTTTATCTTATTATCAACATCGTTTAAAGTTTAACTGGCAGTTCTATCGTCACAATCATAAGTTTACCTTTCAAACTGGGATTCCAATATCATACATCGGACTCTTATCGTCATTTTGAGTTTTATCAAGCGACGAACGATCTTTCGGCGTTTTCACGGTAACCTAACCTCTAACTGATCCGTTTGCCGTGCGGGCTAAGGCGCGACTAGCGGCCAGCGGATCGGGAGGTCCCGGGTTCAAATCCCGGTAGTGGTCGAGATTTTTCTTCGAAATTTTTCGTTGGAACTCGTTCCGCTGCCGGGAGGTGAACTTGGGACCGGCTGTACTGGCATGGGTTTTCCGCAGTTTCCCTATGCCCGTGCAAGAAATGGCACGGTGAATACGGTACAGAGGCGGTAAGTCGGCTGCGGCCACAAGGGAGGGAACAGGAGGAATCAAGGTGGGGGAATAGGAGGAAAAACAAGGTGGGGGAAATCAGGAGGAAACAAGGTGGGGAGAAAAACAGGAAGAAACCGAGAAGAGAGGAGGGGACCGTAAAAACCGAAAGGTGTACAGGATGGAACAACAACAACGGTAACCTAACCTCTTAACTATTATACTTAAATACATACACGTAGTTTCCGGTCATATCCTCTGGTGTACCTCTACACAATACACTTAAGGACAGTTTCAACTGTTATTCCAATTGGCAAAAAAGTGGATTGCTCGAGATCCGTCCTTCGGGGACGATTACATCGAGGATCTCTCATTAAGCTAACAGGAGTCGTCACAGTGAAAATAATAGCGTGGTTAGCGAGAATTTAGATACATCCGTCACGCCACCTCGAGGTCCTTCATCATCATACTTCACGACCCTTTCCTTCGCCTCTCCGGTTCTTCGTCTTTTCTCAAAAGGGTCGCCACGACGAGGACTTGCGCTCTCGAACGTATAAAGCAAGGATCGCATTTGATCCTCGGAGTCTTGCGTGCTCAGGTCGCGGAAGTAGCAACCAGCGGTAGGAGTTTCGACGTGCCGATTTTAGTTCTTGTAATTACGCGCAATCATTGCATATATGTGTATAAATATATATATATTAGGTGTAGTAAAAAGAAATCCGATATTTTCTGGAGTCAACTAATCACAAGCTGAGTCGACCAATCACAAAACTGCCGCAAAAGTTTGTTTAGTACGAATCATCTCATCTTGATAACCCATCTACTGTAACCCGATCGAACTTTTACAACGCGAGATACAGATAATTAAAACCAGATTGGAAAAATCATGGATTTCTTTTTACTACACCTAATATATATTTATGTGTATATATGTACACGGTGACTGGAAATTCGATACATTCTTTCTAAAAGCTAAAAGTAGAGTACGTCTGCAGTAAATAAGTTCTTATAACATACTGTACGAAAACCAATAGATTTTGAGTAATTAACGAGACGATAATTGTTGAAACAAAAATAGCTGATATATTGTCTTTTTTTTAGGTTTGTTTGGGTTGTCATGTTTGAAAATCCCCGGATTTGCGAATAAAACACTCATATGAAAAAAACCTTTTTTGAAAACTAGTAAAATAAGGAAGTGTCTGAAATCAATCGTTTGCAACGTTACGTACATTTTTTTAAACAGTCATAGGTTATATCTAGATAAAACTCGTTTTTTTTTCAAGATATCCTACAATTTCATGCAAAATAACATACAAATTTTAACTGTTTGCAATTTATTTGTCAGCTCGAATAAATTTTTGATTAATCAAGTGGCGGAAAATACCAAAAACTTCTTAGAATAACGTAAACTTTGTTTTGTGTGTTTTTATGGTCAATTTTGTCGTTTCAATGAAAAATCTGAGGTTTTTAACAAAAAATGTTAAATTCAATAATAAATTAAATAATAAATTTAAAAATAAATTTAATCATAAATTAAATAATAAAAATTATTAATAATAAATAATAAAATTAAATAATGAAAATAATAATAATAAATAAATGTATTTTGTGATTTTATGGGGCCACGAATAAGTTCGATTTTTTTTAACTTTTCCGAAGGGATGTATCGAATTTTCAGTCACCCTGTATATGAAAGCGCGTCGTCAGAGTGACATCCGTGAAGCGCAGTCCCGCGCGGGCTTTACGGGATGCAAACTCGATCGCCATAAACGCGAATACGCATATCCGTGCGACACGGGCGGACGTCATTTTTGCAGTAACGTTTGAGCCAAGTGCACGCGAAACGTCACTCACGACGCGCGCTTTTGTAGCCCAACGTTTTTTGAACTCCGCGTTCAAGTGTCCTCGTGAGTAATTTATTTTTTTTCAGTCCTTGCGGTTGATTGCTTCTTCTAATTACTTTTTCGGTCATCCGTATCTCTTTCTCTCTCTTGTGTCCCTCTATTCTTTCCGCAAGGAATTGCATAACTTTTCTTTCATTTTTTATTATTTTTTGTTTGATTTTCACGTCATACGTAATTCGTATAATTAATTGATGATTAGTAAATGAAGTAAATTAAATTAAAAGTAATTGACAATGAATAAACTGTAATAATCATTTAAGAAATGGGGTAGAAAAATATACAATTATTTTTTTAATTTTATTTTTCATTATATAAGTGTTTTTCATCTTCCATCGTTTTCCACGTGAGATCTTCACTAATTATTGGGGGAAGTACGTACATAATGACATATACGGGTAAAATGACACACTAGCAGTTTTTCAAATCGGGGGGCTTTTATCATTATTTTAGCACTCTTAGAGGGTGCCTTAATTGTCTATTAATAAACTGTCAAAATACTGTCATTGTAAGGGCATCCATTTTTTCTCAGTCAGTCCCCACAGATTTTAGGCCGTTATGAGTTTTCTTTCGCTGCAACGAGTAATATAAGTTTTGCTAAGTAATTTTCGTTTAAACCGTGTTACGTATTATTTCTATTGCTTGACATTTTGCCTTGAGTATCCTGTTTTATTTATGATGAAATTTTTTCGTGATTGATTAATTTTGAGCTTTTGGAAATTCAAAGCCCCATATGGATTAAATGATGCAGGTATGCTATAGAAAAAACGACATACGGATGTCCAATGAAGGAAAACAGTGTTTCCAAAAATCCACCCAAAAAGATGTAGGGACAGGTTACAAAGAATCTATTTTATTCTGATAGTGACGAAATACCCTTTGAGACCCAGATTTAAAATGAAAATCGACATTTTGCGTCCATTTATTGTAATGATTTCTTTTTGCACTCAAAATCTGGAGAAAACTGCATACCATGCATAAATTGTTTTTTTGGGCTGAAGCAGAGTGTCGAGATTTTCCCAAAATAATAAAAAGTTTATTTGTGCCAAATTTCTATATTTATGGTAAGTGCAACTTAACTATGCCATTTTGTCCGTATAGTATAAACAAAATGATTTTTCACCGATCTCTATTTTAGACCACTTTTTTCTTAATTGCGTGTTATAATTGTTTAATTTGCTTGTTTATTATATAGTTAAATAATTAAGATTTGTGTTTATAGAATTTCACGGTTCTGGACGTAAAAATAAAGAAATAATGAAATAAATAGAAAACAGTATGTCATTTTGTACGTACTTCTATATCTTTTCCTAGTTCCATTTCCTGAGCTTATCTTCATTTTATACAGTGCAACCTTAATATAACGAACCTCAATATAACGACTTCCTCGATTTAACAAATTCTTCGTAATCCCCTTGAATTTGTAATCCCCTTGAACAAACCTTAGTTCAACGAATTACTTGATATAACGAATATTTTCTTGTTCCCCTCCGATTTGTTAAATCGAGGTTGCACTGTATTATTTTTCGTCTAATTTTAATCTCATGTGTAATTAATATAATTAATTTAAAATGAGTAGAAAAGCATAGAATTCAGGTAAAAGTGCATATCAATATACATTCAAATACGCATAAAAAGAAATTGTTTCTTTTTGTTGAAGATATCATAATTGTTTTGCTTTTGCTTTCTCTGCTTTCTCCGACCCCGTAACTATTTTCCTCATTTTTTGTTTAATTTAAATTTTATATTTAATTCAATATTTCACATAAAATGGCAAATTAGCTATACGATTAATTTCGAAAATGTATTCATAAAATATGCATTTAATTAATTTTTCGTTTTATATCTTGAGCGATTCCCGGATTTTTTATTGTTTTGCACGATGTTTATCTATTTCGTTTCAATTGCCTTTCGATTTATTTGCGCTGCTGTATTTTTTTAGATTCAATTATTGCTAATCATTGATTCAGAATTCCTATTATTATCTGTACGTTTTTATCATTTATATATACATTTTTATCTGTCTATTGATTATAGAATTTATGTTGTATTTTTGTTCAATCACGTTAGCGTAAATGTCGTACCGTGAAACAGATTGAATCAATCAATCAGTCTTCAACTCTGCCGGCCATGGTCAGAATGAATGACTGTGTTTGCTCTGCTAAATTATTTCTGCCCTTATTTCATTTCACTGACGGATTTGCTTGATTCAGTTTTTCGAAGTTTTTTCCCTTTCTATCATATTTTTATTTCCATTTTGGTATTGTTTATTTTTCTAAATTTCATTAATTCTGTAGTTTCTTCTGAATTGCTTTTTTCATTTGATTAATTCCCAAATTAAAAAAATGTATCTTTTTTTTAATCATAATTATTTTTCATATATTCTTGTTTTTTTTTTCATTTTATGAAGTCGAAATTCTTTTTTTATTAGTAATTTGAGAACTTTATTATTTTTTGGCGTACCTATTATTATCGCGTTTAGTCTCGTGCGTGTTTGATCGTTGCACAACTCGATCGTTTGATCGAACGATGGACTTCTTGTTTTCAGGCACGAAAACGCCACGTGCCATTTTCAATTTCAACGAATTTGCGAGCCAAAGATGAATAGAAAAATAATATTATTGCAACATCGGCGATATATGGGCTATTCCGAATTTCGTGGCTCACAAAAATTTTGAAATTTCTTTTGCCTCAATATCTAATTTTCAAGTACCGTCGCGATAATTTTCCTGTGGTCTAGAAATTGTGATAAACCCATCAGATTATTTGTTAATTAACAGTTTCACATGTCGAAAATAACTAAAGATGACGAAGAAATCACGAGTTTTTAAATCGATTTTTTAAATGGCTATTTTGTGATTTCTCAAATGGCTAAATTTTGTCAATGTTTGTTTTTTCTTACACCATTTTTAGAAGTAGGGTGCGAACGATATTTTTTCTACCGCCAAAACTTTGACTGGTCCAGTTGTTATGGAATTGCCACACGCTTGGATAAAAGATATATATCCTCTTGTCACCTCGTGGGTGTTTATTTCAGGATATTTTTCTAGTGACTCGATCGCGCGCTCGACGGTCCTCGCGATCTCTCGCATCTCCGTTGCACCCGGTCGTCTAAATACAAAAGCTTTCGCGGGACTTTTCCAACGAGTTTTACCGGAGACAAATGCGCTGCCAGAATTTATTACTGGCGCGTAAAGTTATTATTTTTTTTTCCCCCGATTGTTCACTGGGTATCCCATTTAACATTTTTTTCAATTTATCGTCCGCCTCTCTCGATTGCGTAAGAAATTGTCTTAGCGATGCGCGTAATTGTTCAATTTGTTCATCACTTAATTACGAATAAATTGGATTGGTCATTATTTATTTTATTTTATAGTGACAAATCGATTACGAATTATTACATTTCATTTATTTCATTTTGATTGAAATCAATTGAATTGGTAATTAGTTAATTTATTTTATACAGAAAATCGATTAAAAATACGAAAAATATTAACGAATGGATATTGAAAGAATTGGCAAAGTGTTTGAAAATTTTATGAATCTCTTGCTGGAACAATACATGAATTATTTTCGAATTTTTCATTAAACAATTTAGTAGTCACGAGTTGTCAATTCATTAAACAGTGAAAGATTTTATTTAACGATGAATTAATCAGCGATCATTAGAAAAGCCGATATATGTATATATATACACTAGACGCAAAAATTAAGGGACAGAAAAAAAGATGGCACATCTTTGGCCATTTTTCAAAAGGCTGTAACTCTGTGAAAAATGGTCGAAAACGTTTTTTAAAAAAGGAAATTGTAGCCCCAAGTGTCTAGTTTACAGATCTGGGGTCGACAATTTTTTTCATGAGTAGTTTCCGAGAAAACGTCGGAAAACCATCGAGGGAAAAAATTTCGGAATTTTCATTCTTCTTCAAAAAGGTCCATGGACTTGAATAAATTTTTTTTGATGATTCCATCATGGAGCTTTTTTAAAGAATTTTATCCTCTTGAATTTGAGTGGTGGTTGAGCTCTGTACGATGATTTTTGGCGGAGTTATCAACGTTCAAAGCATAAACTGCACTTTTGATTCTAAAAATTGATAACTCGGGAAATAATGATGGTACAGAAAATTTAAGGTGGGTTTCGGAAACTGCAAAACATCCTCTATAACAACTTATTACTTATTTTTTATGAAAAAATAAGTAATAAGTTGTTATAGAGGATGTTTTGCAGAGCTCAACCACCGCTCAAATTCAAAAGGATAAAATTCTTTAAAAGAGCTTCATGATGGAATCATCAAAAAAAATTTATTCAAGTCCATGGACCTTTTTGAAGAAGAGTGAAAATTCCGAAATTTTTTCCCTCGATGGTTTTCCGAAATTTTCTCGGAAACTACTCATGAAAAAAATTCTTGACCCTAGATCTATCAACTAGACACTTGGGGCTACAATTTGCATTTTTTAAAAAACTTTTTTCGACCATTTTTCACAGAGTTTACAGCCTTCTGAAAAATGGCCAAAAATTTGCCATTTTTTTCTATCCCTTAATTTTTGCGTCTAGTGTATATATTCAGTTTTTTGGGTAATCATTGATCATAATAATAAGGTCAATTAATAAATATCGTTTAATTAATCAACATCGTCAAAATTGACTTCAATTATTATTGATAGTGGATCTGTTAATCTAAGTTTAGATTGATTATTATATGAGATATTTGTGAGGCTAAACATAACCGACGCGATCTTTCTTGTAAATTTGCGATCCTACGGTCTACGTTTCGTACAAATTGCTAATACTTGTTTTACATATTACATTCAAACATGCATCGTATATTATGTTTTAAAAAATTATCATTTAAATAATATATTTTTAACATAATATAAAAATTGTAAATTATAACTTTCAATTTAATAACAGAAATTATAATTCTCAAAAAGGTTGTCTATAATTGGATCTGCTATGGAAAAACCCAAACTATCCCATACTATTGCAAACTTTTGCATAACTTCAATTTTGAAATTTGCTACTTTGTATTTTTTCTAGAAGGTGATGCGGTTCGCTTTAGATGATTGGACGGTGAACGCGATCTTAATTCATTTTTATTTTTCGCTATATGTATATGTATATATTCTCTCCGTGAGACATATTCGCGAGACCGTGGCGAACAGACGTGACTGTACTACTCAAGTATTCTAATAATAACTCTCGGATTTACCTGCGTGTGGCAGTATATATATATATCGAAATCCTATCTATATATGTAAATATATAAATATATATATTTACATACAAAAATAAATTCATTAATTTTTTTAGTATATAATAATAAATATTTTTATTATTATTGGATACTAAAAATATGGATGAATTTATTCAATGAATGCATATATACATATACATATATGGAAAAATATATATTTTTCTCATAGTCTCATTGAACCATTCTCGTGACTCCTCACGTGAACTTTTCTAATCTCAACTTCTTTTGCGTCTGCAGCCTTCCGAAGGGCTCAAGCTACTGTGCTATCACGAAAGTCACAGTTTTAAAAATAATAATTTTTTAGAAACAAAGAGAATGATTAGAAACAAAGTTTGTACATCAACAAATTTTCGTACCAAGTGCTATAAAAAAATATTGAAGGCGCTTGAAAAGGCTCCGAAATAAAAAAACGAGTTTCTTCTTTTTTTAAGCAGATCTTATTGGCTAAGCCTTAGGCTTTGTTTAATTCATAAAAATGAAATTCGTATATTTTTCAATTTTTTGCAATGATTTTTACTATTGTTGATAACTGATTTTAAAAAATGTTAGAAAGAAAATAATTGCATAGTACCAAACAATTATCACTACGAGTCAGTAACAATACCAAGTTTCAGATCAGTCAATTTATTAGATGTGGAGAAATCTTCATACTATCTCGCAAAACAAAGTTTCGAAAAAGATGCGGTTGAAGTTTTACTAGCAGTGTTATCGTTGTAATTAGAACGTTACCTTCAATTTGCCATTGGTATCCTGTATGCTTGATCTTGCTGCTTGATTTGTCGCCTCAATCGGTTTCGGTTGGACAAATGATTTCTTTTAACATTTTTACAGCAGCCTAACCTCTCAAGCTATGCTATATCGCAGGTTCCAGTGATTGTTGATAAATCACACGGCTTAGCGGTCACCGATCCGAGTATTGGTCAACCAAAGACCTGCTTAACTCGAAAAAACAGTAAGAAATTAGTCCAATGAAAAAACCGTTGTATGGACAGCAGAAACCGGAAGCTCTGCAAACGAGAAAAGCTTATTTCTTGATGTGTAAATTTTGAAGTCCAAAACAAGCAAACATATTCCATTTTTTCCTCTCAGGTTCATTATACGTAAATCTATATTTTTGTACGTAACGAAGTCCCCGTTGTGACGATTTTAGTTGCAGTCAACATTAGTGCATCCTTGATCATCGTGGGTTCACAAGGCTCCGCAAAATCAGCATCAGAATGTACGGCTTGATATTGGAAAATCTAGCGGAGTATATAAGACAGGTGTACGGTGACGAACGATGGGAAGAGATAAGAAGACAAGCCGCCGTCGAGCAACCAAGCTTCAGTGTTCATCAGGTTTATCCGGAAAATTTGATACCGCGACTCGCCAAGAAGGCTATCCAGGTATTTGGGTGAAACTTGTGGATTTGGTGGACATAGTTAATTTTACTCAATTGGTGTTACAGTTTACTTTTTTCACTAAAATTTCAATCGATCTTAAGGGCGATGTGCCTAATGTGAATTTAATGTGAATTTAAAGTCAGAGGTATTTCCTCAAAGGCTTATTATATAATTAAAGACAGTCAAATTCAGGACATGAGATAGTAACAATAAAATGGAAAAATGAAACACGACATATTCCAGTCCAATGTGACATGTTTCACGCATATCTGATCGTATATTTTGTAGATTTTTTGAAAAAAGAACTTTGAGGTTAGGTTATCCTTTCTCCATTATTTGCTACCTACAAAAACTGTAGATAATAAACAAAATAGTCAATTTACTCAATTTTTCTACTGGCGACACCTATTGGCTGATTATAGAACGTCATTGCAACCCGTTTGGCGAGAATATTTACAGATACTGATAGTGTTTTTTTACCTCATTAGGTTAAGCACAGACCCCTAATCAGACTCATCAATTAAATATAACAGTGCAAGCATACATTTTTTGACACTTTTTTTCGTGCAAATTTGCGCTGGTGTAGTTCTCGAAAGAGCCGCTAGGCGGCGAGCGGATAGAATCTCTCGCGCAAGTACACACTGTATTTTACGTTCATGGAACTAGAACGAGCACGAGATACTTTTAATGAGAGTTTATAAAAAACTTCTACAATTTTCCTTATTTTATTGAATTTAAACCGTTGGGCATCTTCGAATTACTAAAGACCTTAATTGAAAATTGCCGATTCTTTCGAGTCCAAAACCGTCATCGGCAAATTGCAGATACCAGGTAGGTATTTAATGAATCTGTATCGATGACAGGTATTGGGGGTCACGGAAAAGGAGTTTTTCGATCAGATGGGTGTCCACTTTGTGGGATTCGTCGGGCAGTACGGTTACGACCGAGTGCTGTCCGTCCTCGGGCGTCACGTTCGAGACTTTCTCAACGGTCTTGACAATCTTCACGAGTACCTCAAATTCTCGTACCCGAGGATGCGGGCGCCATCTTTCATCTGCGAAAACGAGACCAGGCAAGGTCGGAATTATACTAGCTTTTCGCGCTATCACGTGACTGTTTTGAGAACGGTTCCTTCGGATTTAAAAAACGTTAACTTTGGGAACTGGAATTTGAGGTTGGTTTTACACGAATGCGGTTATGAAGACATTCGCTTCTTCGGAGTATGGGATAGGTTGATACGGTAAAGATGAAGGTTCCCAAAGTCACCGTTCCTCATCTACCCATTAGACACGCTGAAATACGTGTAGGGGAGAAGTTGGTAATGGGAGTCACTTAAGCAAGATATCAAATAAAACACACAATTTTTACTTGAACTTTATTTTACTCAACTTTTAAAGTATTTTAATGGTTACTCTATCAATCTCAGTCATTTTCATGACGTTAGGAGTCACATATTTATTGCTATTAAACTTAAAAAAAAAACATCTTTGACCCCCATTGTCCACAAATGAGGGTAATTGTAGTCACTATTAGGACAATGAGAGTCAGCTTAACCTATCAATTGTCACATACGTAACCTCGTGGCGAATCCCATCCTGTGCAGTTAGCGTGTGCCCATAAGCCATAAGAA
>JAPYZJ010004984.1:0-12421 GCA_030522765.1 Ophioninae sp. B BG-2022a
AGATGTTCGTAGAGGTTACTATTAGCTTCAGTTTCGTTTGTTGAACAAATTTTTACGATTTTTTTTCGCCGAGAAATTCGATTTTTCGTCCGGATAGAATGCCGGATGTCTAATACTTTTGGCCAAGGCTGTATATATTCCATCATCATCATCATCTACATCAACATTCTTTTAATCCCTCTTCCTCGAAAAAAAAGAGAAAGAAAAGAGTGCTCTTTTCACTCATCTCGAATAACTCATGCCTTGACACGTGTCATTTGTATTTTTCTTTTTCCATTGAGATTTCTTATGACACTTTTCCTATCGGATCGTCTCCAACTCTGAATTCCAATGATGGATGGACGTTCGATGCTGCGTCCGGGCGTGTGTTTGGGTTATGATCTTAGAGAATACGGGTTATGATAGAGACCGTTAGAACTGATTGGCGTTAGCTGGAGTCTGAATGTCTTGCCCCGTAAAAGGAACAATCGCAAGGTCCGATCGTGAATGGCACAATGACTGCCGGATAGTTCTATCGTTATATTCCGGGGCTGGGAAGTACCGATCCACAGTGGCAATTGGCTAGACCCATCGAAGCCAATGACTACTGGATTGTTGACTGAGGAATTTCAAATAGCTTCCGACGCCGTTGTCATTTTCTCTCTCTCTCTCACGTTTGATTTCTTCGGACCCAGTCAGTCTTTCCAATGGTATTGGCTCTCGGATCAGTCCGAGCTTCTCGAGCTAATGGCTACCATGCAGACTGCGGAAAGTACTTCGCGCTTTCCCGCTTGAGCAAATCAGCCGAGTCATCGTCTTCGAACGCCATTGTCGTCAATGCTTTCGGACCAACAATTATCAACTTCAACTTTATCGATACTTTGTCAACGATAGAGCTGAACGATGTTCGATTCTATTTGCAAATTGTTAATAAATATTAACAATTTGCCAAAATTCTTGAAAATTTGGAGAATCGTAGTTTTCGATGGAATAACGATACACGAATTATTTCAGAATTTTTTATTAAATTATTCAATAATAATATATAAATGTTATTATTGCTATTTAATCAATATGAAAATGCACTCAATTCGAAATGTGAAATTTATCGTCAATTTTACAAATTTGAGTTGCAGCATTCAACGAAGCGAAAAAATCGAATAATTTTGAAGACAAAACGAAGAGTACTTGTGCAACTTGGATAAGTATGATCCCACGGTACTTTAGGAGTCTTGAAACTCACTGATGTAAAAATTTAAATAATCTGCACGGGCACTTAGACTCGGAGAATATGCTCAGCGTGCTAACGCGAATTCAAGCGAGTATCGGTGAATATAAATGGCAAGTACAAATGGCACGAGCTCTTATCGAACGGAATCCAACGCTGGTTTCATCATCTCTCTCTCTCTCTCTCTCTCTCTCTCTCTTTCTCTCCCTCGTTAAATATATAAACGAATACGTGTTTAAAAGTGAGAAAAGTGAATTAGAGGGTTGGTGGGGCCGAGAAAGAGAGAGTGTTAACGCCCGATTCTTCAACAGCCACCATTCCTTAAGAGAGCTCCGTTACATCCGGGGCTCTCGCTATCACGAACTATTAGCAAGCTGTCGCTATATGCAAATTCCGTGTCGTGTTCGGCTATAGCGGTGTAGCCTCACAGATAGTGATTCTCGTCGCGCGCGAATTTACACTTTGCCACGTGAAATTCCCAATGAGATTTCCAAAAATTACAAAAATCACTAAAAATTCTAAAAACAAGATCGAAACGTGCCACGTGAGGAAAAATGTTTCGTCCCGAGTAACAATAACAATTTTTTGTGACATCGACGACTGCGTCGTTGGAATCCAATAATTTATATATTTTTTATCATTTTTTTTAAATCGTTCCCCATAATTTTTTTTTGAATTTAAACTTAGCAATAAACGAATAAAAATAAAACTTAAAACCATAATCAAATGTGAAAAAAAATGATATTTTTTTGTACGAGAATTCGCACGTGCGTAATTTTAAGGTGGTAAAAAAGAGGTCGCTGAAAGAAAGGTGGCTGCTCGTAACTTGGCTGTTTCTACTCTATACCAGATGAGTTCCACTTAATCTATCGATGGAAGAAGAACTCGACTTTCATCCTCCTCAGGCTCCGCAGAATTCCGCTTTACTCTCGCCAAGTATACGTGTCTTATTCTTTTTACTACGAGGCTCGAAAGTTGGTGAACGGAAGAATGCAAAGTATGCTTTTTTAATGCAAGCTGGCTGAAACGGCGGGCCTCCAAGGGGCGGTGTATGAGAATCCGTTCGGTAAATTTACGGCAAAACGTTCGCGAGTTTACGCGCTCGCGTATACAGGCTGATTCACGAGTATCGGGATTTCTTTGCTGAGCACACAGGGTGTGTCGTTTCGAGCGAAACCCATTTTTTTTAACACCAAAAAACGACGGAATAATCATCGAATCTTTGCTTTTTAAAATTTGTTTTTTTGTCAGTAAAAAAATGATTATTTAAAATAACAAAAAAAATTTTTTAAAAATAATTATTATCCATAAGTAATTAATTATAAATAACACATTTATTATTTATAATGAACAAACATATTATTGATGTGCAAAACCGAGTGTTCAGTTTCGTAATTTTTTATTCAACAAAACATTCTGCAAAATAAAATTCGGAAGAAAATTTTCTGAATCCAATTTCCATTGGAAAAGGGATTTTTTTTCTTCATTTTGTCTCACCGTTGTCATGTCTTTTTCAAACTTTTTTCGTACGATGTTTTTAAAAAAAAAAAGTTTTCTTGAAATAGCCTACTCTGTCTGATCGTAGAGAAAAGCTTGATGATGCGAATCACCCTGTATCTATCGATCATATCACTATGCACTATCCATATTGAATACGCGAAGTTAGAGTACGTATCGGCGGGCTCGGATTGGTATCCTCGCCACATGGAGTACGTCTGCTTGTGCGTAGCTTCGAGAACGATCGGGCAGACTTCCCTCCAAGGCGAGGGAGAATATCCAGCTGGTCGGCCAACACCAACGTTCGTCTGTCGATTACGTTACCCGTACGGCTCTAGCGTGTAGATATTGCCATCATTATCTACAAATATCAGTATACGTATTGTGCATTCCCAGGATTCTTTGGCATTCGCCTTTTCTCACCCGCAAACAGATGTAAGTACCGGGTGTTTCAAAAAAAAATGACACACCGTTTTTTTATAGTTGCAAAAGGAAAAATAAATTTAACTCTGATGGATGATTACGTGTTATTATTTAATGTTGTTGAAAATTAATTGTAACTTGTTTTCAATAATGTACAATTTAAAAAATGATAAACATAATGCTTTGTCTTGAAAAACTAGCTTTACAGCCAATTTGGTAAAAGGATATGTCAAACTCTGCGACATACTCTTTGGTACATTTTTTTCATCACATTCTCGACAGGCTAAACACGAGAGAATTGAAATTTAGGCAAGTGCTAGCGACACTACGATGATGACACAAGGGGGTTCAATTGTAAAGGGCATTGGGTAAAAGCCCTTATGGGCTTGTGCTAAAACTCAGGAAAAGAAGCTGTGCATACAGATGGTGAGAGAGAGAGAGTCTTGGTTCCCAAGTGGATGAGAGGTGAAGGTAGCCAGTACCTAACTATTTAGTATTCAAGGGTCGATCTCTCCGCACGGTCTCCCCGGCCACACGTTGCTTCCCACGGCCATTTGAAATCCGCGCTCTCGGGTCCTTCGGTATTCAATGTATAATACTGTTGGTCGCGTTCGTCGAACCTGGGCGAGTCCGAACTTCACGAATGAACTCTTATGGAGCTAGAAAATGTCAGTTTGTTCATGTGTGTTCATGAGTTTGCGGTTGTGTGGGCGGGGCACATATCGGCACGCAGCCTGACAACCGCGTGCACACGTGACGAACCGACAACGCCAGAGACAACGGTTCCCAACGATACGGTCCCACGTGCAACGCGATGCACGTTCGCACCATTGTCTGGTAAAAAAAAAGGTTCCAGTGTCTCTTTTTTTTTTTGGCATGTCGAAAGTACCGCGCGAGGAATGCTTTTGATGCCTTTTTCTTTTGAATTTGAATAAGGCGCAGGAGGGCCCAGGGAGGCCAGAAAGTGCCTTGGCGTTTGCATCATTGAAGAGCAATTGAAATTAGATTTTTTTTTATTATAATTTTCGGGCTTGAAGTTTTTTAGGTTTTTAATAGGCGTCTGGAAAAATTCTGATCATTGGAGTCCAACGAAAAATCATATTTTATCACGTATTTTTAATTAAATATTTTTCAGACCTAGAAAAAGATCATGAAAAAGAAACTGGTCATAGAAGTCCAGTGAAAATAACCATTTTTAGAGAAATCTGGAACGAGGAATACTGAAGAACTTTTTCACGATTTCCATTGGGTGTCGTATAATCTTACTGCACCTTTTTCTTTTAAATTTGAATTAGGCGTAAGGCGCAGGAGGGCCCAGGGAGGCCAGAGAGTACTGTGGCGTTTGCATCATTGAAGAGCAATTGAAATTAGATTTTTTTATTATAATTTTCAGGCTTGAAGTTTTTTAGGTTTTTGATAGGCGTCTGGAAAAACCCTGATCATTGGAGTCCAATGAAAAATCATATTTTATCGCGTATTTTTAATTATAAATTTTTCAGACCTAGAAAAAGATCATGAAAAAGAACTCGGTCATTGGAGTCCAGTGACAATAACCATTTTTAGAGAAATCTGGAACGAGGAATACTGAAGAACTATTCCACGATTTCCATTGGGTGTCGTATAATCTTAATGCGCAACCCGTGATTTTGGAGATTGAAGTGCGAAATGAAAACTGACCACCGTGAAGATAAATAATGAAAGTACTGTGGCCATTCGATTGGTCAGGGACAAATGAAAGCATAAAATTGTCAATTATAAGAGTCTCCAATGGGAACTCGTTGATACAAAAACTAAATAAATCGTAATAATGGTTGATCGACGTAATTAGTATTCAAATTTTAATTGGAACGGTAACGAGTCTTCGAAAAGCTCCGCATCGAAATATCTCGCTGGAATAAACAGCGCGCAACTAATTCGTACGTCGGTTACAAGTAATTAGTTGTTTTTCACTGTGCACCGATTGGGAATCGATTGTAAAACGAGTTGTAAATCAAGTTGCATTATCCGGACGTTTATCGATGTTGAAACGAATCGGGCGACAGGACTTTCCGAGACTGATGATAATTTTTTACCGGCTCGCCGAGCCAGTGTCGTGTCTAATTGACAGGAATGACAGGCCATTCGTCATCGCTGATCATTCTACCTGACATTCACGATAGATTCCTTTCTCGTTTCCAACCCCCATTCTCGTACATCCATAAACGTAAAATCCTCGTTATTTCGATTTTGTTCTCTACCAGGGCTTGTACTTTCTCCGTGTGACGAATATCTCGATCATATTTCATCTCGATTGTCCCATTTGTAATTTTAACGCCAGGATAATCGATGTTTTTTCACAACTTCACGAAGAAACGGTTTATGAAATATTTATTGGGGAGATGGCAAAATTGTGGCATTTTCTTTATGTATTTTCATTACTCGTGAATATATAATTTAATTGTCAAAAAAAAAGAATGTGATCGTCGGAAAGTCTAATAAATCGAAGGTTTTTATTTCAAATGTCAAGTTAGAGGCTCTCTATTTAAAAATACTTTTAATCACTGGGACAGAATTCCTCTCGTTGAAATTGCCATTTAAATAGGATTGCGTCAAAGAGTACCTTCAGCCAAAAAAGCTTACCTTGGGTGTTGCCAAAAATCACGAATGTCACGAAGTCGTTCAAACAGACCCAAGAGTTTTACTCTTTTATTTTTATTTTTTCATAATTCCCCCTTAACCTCCTCCTCCTCCTCCTAAATTATCGTCTCTTTGGTTCGTTCACTAAATACACAAAGTAGTTCTTTAATTTCCTAGCCACGTATTCTGGAATTAGCATTTTCCGCATTCCAGGAGACTCGTCACCTTGGAACGCTCGAGCAAACAGGCGGTCACCCTTATATCGTTTTTTCGTGCAGGAAGTCATCGGCCGAGATTTGGGTCAGTGCCCACTCTGATATTTCAACGATTTCGTACCAACGCCTCGTTCAATATTCAATCGCTTGTACGAGGCTCCGAATCAGGGAAAAAAACGAGACTTTTTCCTCATTCCCTTCGAGTGAACAAGTTGAAAAGAGAAATGGCAGGGAGAGAGGAACGAGAGAGGAGAGTATAAAATGGGAAGTATAAAGATGGAGGGGCGATGATCGTCGAGGGAGAGAAAAAGGCAAAGGCTGAATTACGTGCCACCCCTTGCGAGTTGGGGCGAGTTAGCGAACACCAGCCCATTATATACTCTGCGACCAGCGTGTGTAGTCGATATGCACAGGGTGGCAGAAAAAAGAAAAATGTCTATTTTTTATTTTACCAAAAAATATTTTGCTTCACAAGAAATAATAATTTATTTTCGTTGATAAATGCTTTCTTCTCAAAAACAAAAAAAAACCTTGAACAGGAATAACAGTATACTCTTGTAAAAAAATTTAAAAAAAGACTCTGAAAAACAGTGTTAAAAAGATTTTCTCGGAGTAAAAAATTATTTTGTTTTTTTTTCTAGAAATAAGAAATTCTTGGATAACAGGTTTAATATTTTTATCGTTCTTGATATACGTGGATTTTTTCGGGCCACCCTGTATAGAGACTATACAGATATGATGGTTTAAAAATGTCGTTTCTCCACGTATATAAACGTGGAAATAAAAGCTCTGCTATCGTATATATATATAGTTGGATGTACAGATATCTGGACCGTTTGCGATCCCTCAGTGCTCATATACACGCTCATGTGTGAAATTGACTCGTGAATTACGTGTAATTTGTCACATACCGAGAAAGGGGCAGGGGGGAGGGAGAAATATGGAGTAAAACGATAGGATATCAGAGCGTATTTTATAGACGTGTAGGTAAGATGAAAAAGGAAAAAGGAGGAGTGAGGGAGACTTCCCTGGTCTGCTAGTGGACTACGCCCCGTTTCCTCTCGCCCCTGGGCAGAAAATCATCGTGAGCTCTCGACTATATCCGTTCCGAAGCATCAATCGCTTCTTCGCTTTATCGTTTCATGCCGCATAAACAGCAGGTCTCGTGTGCCGATCTGGACTCCTCAAAGTCCCGGCAACGTGCAATCACGACATTTAGCGTGTTAACTGACCTGGAATACGTCATTTTTTTTTTAATTTTATTCCCTTTTTTTTATTCGGCTATCGACGGGATTCGATACGCGATCTTCGTTTATCGATCATTGTCGCGTTATGTTTTTCTGGTTAATTTGCATCCCTGGCATGCGAAGATAATTCTATATTTTCAAAAATCTTTCCTTTTTGCGTTACAATCAATTTGTATTATTTTTTGTTTCATTGGACTTGCAATTTCTAGCCCTTTATTTAAGTATTTAATTTTTTTCTAATTTTGTATTTTGTTGAATTTTTTTAATTCAAATGTATATTTTTTTATTCAGGAGAGATCATATTTTTATGATTTTTGCAAAAGAACTGGAGTATCAGCATTTTTAGAAATTTTATTTTGGTTTTTCATGTGATCTAAAAAAAATTATAGAGGTCTGTAAAAAAACGCTTTTCCCCCTTAACCCTGACGGACTGGCAAAAATTGATTGAACGAGTACTCCCGATGATAAAACTGGTCAGAAACTGCTCAGAAACATTTTTTTCACGATGCCAAGTTTTTTTTTTTGAAAAGATTGTGACCCGACACGGAGGTAGGCTCAAAGGTGGATTCGTCGTCACATGGGTATAAGAGGCACCGTTACACAGCCTCGCGACGGTGAATAACCCGTCGCGAAGCCGGCTGATGGAGACGCCGAGTTCCCCAGGCTCTTTGAATAAACTCAAGTATCCGAGGTTATGTAGGTACACGAACGACATCGTCTCGCAATCGAGGACTTGGTTTCCTCGTTCTCCTGACCTTCCGGGAACATTTCTGCGGTCACCCGTTAACCCCGATGCACCGCTTTATTAACGGTGCATCATTAATATTATCATTATTGTTATTTATCGTCGCGGAATTTATCTCGAATTTTTTTATCCAAATAAGTAGCGATTTATTTACTTTTTTTTCTTCTTTTAAATAATGCAGTGTACTTTTTTACTCGTTGCATTCCAACAGTGGAAACTTCGTCGAATTGCACGAGCGATAAATATTAAAAAGGAAAGTGCCCTTTTTTTTTTGACCATGGAAAGGGTCTTCAATTTTGTCTGCTACTTGCAACAAAAGGAAGGTTAATTTTCACTACGCTTAATTGCAAAATTATCCAGACAACGATAGAAAAAACAAATTCGACGAGGGGGGTAACTTCGTGGTTAATTGCGAGGGGAATAACATTTATTCTTCAGCATTGTAGAAAGAAAGAAAAATAAAAATAATCGTTGAGTCGTTTGCTCGGTGAAAAATCTTGGCAGTAATAATTTATCCTACTCCATTATTGAGAGAAGTCGATAAGTAAAAAAAAAAGCGATGCAAGTGTACTGCCAGTCTGAACAATAAATGAACAAAGTCTAATTACTATTTTACTCGTCTCCGGTTCGCTGTTCACTTTTTCTTTCATCGTCTCTCAACGAGAGCAGTTACCGAGCTAAAATATTCTCCTGCTTGAAATATGTTTACGGATCGTTAACGACGATCGCAATTTTCCTTCAAGACTGGAAAAGAAATTCTCGAACATTAACCTATCAAATGGAGCAACGCTGTTTCATTTTGCAGTACATCATTGAGTACGTGCTTCGAACTTTGCTTGAAAGTATCGAGAATTATTGGCCCTTCGTTTTACGAATCGATTGCCTCGAACACTAATATTTATTTTTATCATTTGAAAAATTGCTTGTTTTCTTAACGAAAAAAGTGTGTTAAATATATCGAAACAAATGTTTGCACTGATGGATATTTCCTCGTTTCCATTAAAGCTCTTTTCTCGATAAGTACCTACGATCTACAGGGTGTCGTATCAAAATCACCTCACTCGAATATTTTCGATGCTTTCAGAGGTTGTACAAATCAACATAATTGTTTTAACATTTTTTTTCTATGCAAATACGATAAAAATCAGAGCACGAAATTAATTTTTTATTTATTAAATTTTTCATGTAAAGACACAACTTCGTCTCCTTCTAAGTAACAACCTTACACTTTTTTCTTTCCATCAATAAAGAAAAAAAGCCTAATTACTTTTTCCTCATGAAATAAAATCTGCCTTTTTCCGCCTACAATTTTATTTCTAGTATTTTATTTCCAAAAAAAAATCTAGTATTTTATTTCTAAAAAAAATCTAGTATTTTAATTCTAAAAAAATTTAGTATTTCATTTCTAAAAAAATCTAGTATTTTATTTCTAAAAAAAAATCTAGTATTTTATTTCTAAAAAAAATCTAGTATTTTATTTCTAAAAAAATCTAGTATTTCATTTTTTTTAATCTACTAGGTAACGCGTCTCCTACAATCAATAAAGAACTCTGATCCAAATTGCATTCTCTCATCCTTTATTACAGCAATCCAACAGAATCCATTCCAACCAGACACCCTGTACGATTCGATAAATTGATACGTTCATCGACATCGCATCTCAAGACAGGCCTTCGCAAATTTGTCTACACGCGCCGTGATTCGATATTTTCCAATCGAATCCGTGAAACCGCAGGGATGGAAAGAGTCCTACGAGTCCTATTTTTCCACAGGATGCCCTTTCCCCTCTTTCCACCAGAAAACAAAATTAGCAAATTAGTTGTCCCCCCCCCCCCCCCCGAACCATTTTCTAGAATCTTCGACGTTTCTAGAGCCAGGAACTATGTTCCTTTTTTAATTTTCACACTCCTCGAGAACCCCTTAAGAACCGTACGATCGTTGGATTTCTTGATCCCCCCCCCCCCCCTCCAGGGTTTCGTCGCTTCTCTATCATCCGGCCTTGTGGCGGTTACGTAATAAGCGTATACGTGGCACGTCCACCTGGTAGCCTCGATATGCTTCGACGGTGAATGGTTACCGGGCTTGGATTGGATGTGGTCAGATCGATCTTATAGGAGTGCACCAGGCGTGCGCAGGTGCTACAAAAGGCATGTAACTACATGGAATAAATTACGCGCTGATTGACCATTTTGCCCGAACGAAATAAGAAAGAGAGAAACGATATAATCGACTCGTTCATTCGCTCGAGCCTCTTTTCCCCCTCCTTCACCCCTCGCGGCCATCTAGCTACCGATCGATCAACTTGTACATATTTTACAGTTCGTGATCATAATTTCATCCCGAGATATAATCCGCCACCTAACTTTTTCCCGCATGCCATTTTCCTTTCGGAACGAGACTTATCGTGTGTGCCAATAGCGAGGGGCGAAACGATGGGCAAAGAGCACGAGATAATGCAAAACGAAACTCACCCGAGTGGTATGCACGATTTTTTAACATATGAGATAAACGAAGTTTGACGTGAAACACTATCCAACACATTTTCTTATCCATGAGTATTATGGGATTTTGAAATGGACGGGTAAGCTAGAATGGGAGGAGGAAAATGTTTGACTTTAGTCGAGAGTGAATATACGAGAAACGAAAGCAGTTTTTTTTATGCATTCTGATGATTTAATGAAAAAAAATATATATACATGGACGGTATATTGCGAAGTGCTAACAAATAATTTAATATAATTTTGTATATAAATTTAGTGGTGACACATACTGATATATATATAATGATATGTTAATTTCTAATAACTTATGGCAATTAATAAATCTATATGAATAATTTACATACAGTATGTGGATATATATATACAGGGTGTCCGGTAATGAATGGATAACCTTGAAATGTGTTATAGTATATCTTATGCCCATTCAGAAAAAAATACGAAAAAAAAAATGTCATGAGTAGTACCAAAGTTATGATTTTTTGAAAAGTCTAATTTCTTTACCTTGTTTTACTTTCATGAACACTACGATCAGAAATGAATCGATTCCATCGGTTTTTTGTTGTTTTATTCATTCATTTCTCATCGTCGAGTTCATAAAAGTGAAATAAGGTAAAAAAAATAGACTTTAAAAAAAATGATAACTTTGGTACTACTTATGATATATTTTTTTCGTAATTTTTTCTGAATGTGCATAAGATATATTATAACACATTTCAAGGTTATCAACTTATTACCGGACACCCTGTATATATATAGAAATATAATTATCTAAGTACATATAAAAATCTATTATAAATTATGACAGCGTATTTTTATTGCATATCTTTTTTTATTATATCTGTTAATATCTCGTTACCTTGTTAAACATCTGTTGAGTCTGTTCAACGTGACTAGAATTTTTTTTCCCAAGAAGACGATAAAAAGAAGCATCGGTACATGGAATTCTCCGAGTATCGTGTAATAATTGCTCATGAATATGCGTGTCCTGACCTCCGGTAATCAGATGTATCAAAAGCCTCAAGTGAGAAATATTAGCGATTTCTCACGGGTGTTTAAGTGGCCCTCGGGAGCGCGTAGCAGGGATCGAGGAAGGAAGGATCGTAACAGGTGTAATGGGAACGTGACCCCAAGGCCGCGGCCACACTCGAGGAAAGGATTGCGTGGCGGTCCCGACGGGACGCCCACGCACCGAGGAAGCCCCGAGTCAGCAAGTGAGAATAAAGGTGTTACGAGGCACCCACACTCGTACACGTGCTTTACCCTCTCCACACGCGTTTGGTGCTTTGTCAAATTCCTCAAAATTCAAATAGTCTCAAAAATGAAAGATCTCAAACAATCGATTTTTTTTCCATTCCGAAAAAATTATCGGAGCTCAATTATTGAAAAAGCATTTTGAAGAGAAAATCATAACGAAGAGATTGAGTGCAGAGTGGAGTGCCAAATCCTAAAGGGAAAAAAGTTATCGATGATTGAGTGAAAACACTTTTTTTCCCCTGAAATCCAAACGAATTTTGGATTTTTTTATATTTTTCTTAATGGTCTGTTTTGATGTCATTTGATCCCCTGAGCACGAATCTACCATTAGTTTCTCCCCAAACTCAACATTTTCATGAAAAAATCGTGAAAATCGTGTTTTTGGAAGTTTTTTACGATTTTTTCATGAAAATTTTGGGTTTTGGGGAAAATTAATGGTAGATTCGTACTCAGGGGGTCTAATTACATCGAAATGAACCATTAAAAAAAATATTTAAAATATAACATTTTTTTCGATTTTTGGGGAAAATGAGTTTTTTCACTAAATCATCGATAACTTTTTTTCCTTTAGGATTTGGCACTCCACTCTGTGCTCAATCTCTTCGTTATGATTTTCGCTTCAAAATGCTTTTTTAATAATTGAAATCCGATGATTTTTCGATTTTTGGCAGAATTTCAAAGTTGGACCATCGATTTTTGCCAATTTTTCCATACAT
>JAPYZJ010004985.1:0-14813 GCA_030522765.1 Ophioninae sp. B BG-2022a
TGATATAAGTATTGATTAGTTGGAAATTTCCAAATATGGACAGTCCGTGGGGTCTAAATATGAGATACGAAAAAATACTAAGAAGAAGTACATTTTGATTCAGATATTGAGCATGATGCCTCCATAGGGCTGGAAGCTCTTGCCTCAGAAGATACAGAGTGTGTGTTCTGTAATAATCTGTTTTCTCAAGATACTCGAGGAGAGACATGTACTAAACGCCTCATATGTGAACTCTGGGCATATGGTGCTTGTGCAGGTGTAGTTTGGTACATGCATATGCGATTTTCGCAAGTAAGTTAAGTACCTTTTTAAATTGACCAAAGTTCCTGTAGTATCTTATAAAAGTCACGGTTTATTATACATAGTTTTTTACTGTTCCATATTTGGGTACCTATTCCATAATTAGGTTTCTTTACGTTGATTTTGTTTTTGGGAAAATTTTATATGGTAAATTAATATATGTAAAATAAAACTATCGATAACTTAAGCGCAACTAAATAACTGATAAATAAATAAGAAGAGAAATTTTTTATTTACATTATCTTTTTTTTATAACACAAAAACAAAATGGTATTCCATATTTGGTTACTTTCCTCTAATGATCGAAGTTGAAAATTAATGAAAACAATTGAAAAAATCGACATTTTACCTTGTTTTCGTAAATCGGCCGCATCTTCACTAATATTGCTGTCGAGGCTACGGCGCTTAGAGATTTGCATACCTCAATGGACCATTAATCAACTTTTGAAACGGCATATCGATCCATCGAGCGGTTTTTGTTCCCGATTGATCATAGTTTTGGAAAAAATTAACGGAACAAGATTCTTGTTTCTAAAAATCTCGTAATCTTCATACTGATGGAAAAATCAAATTTTCTTTAACTGTCTTCACAATTCTGTATCTGCTGCTGGGGAGATGGGGGGAAAAAAATAATACGAAATTTCAAAAATTTTCCAAAGAAAATTTCAAAGATTTTGATTTTCATTCCCGATATCAACCGCCGGCATTCGGATTGATTCGTGGTACTAACACACACAAACACAATTTATAAAAAATGAGTTTGGAGTCATGAAATACAGTGGAGTTGACGAACCACGGGGTCTCATTTCTTTTGAAGAACCACACACACGCACGCTCGCATACACACACACACACAACACATGTGCGTAAGCACATAAGAAACATTAATCCGACCGTGCAACCTCCACGTGGGATGCTTTGGGTAACACGAATGCCGGCGGTTGATATCGAAAATGAAAATCAACATTTTTTCTGCGAAGTTTTCAAAGTTTTTTTTGAAAATTTTCGAAATTTCGTATTATTTTTTTCCCAATCTCCCCAGTAACATATACAAAATTGTGAAAAATTTGAAGAAATATTGATTTTTCCGATTTTATGAAGATTACGAGATTTTTAGAAACCAAAATCTTGCTCCGCTAATCTTCTCCTAAACTTTGATCAATCGGGAAAAAACCGCTCGATGGACCGATTTGCCGTTCCACAAGGCTATTAGGGGTACATTGAGGTATGAGAACCTCTAAACGCCGTAGCCTTGACATCAATATTAGTGGAAATGCGGTCGGTTTACCAAAACAGGGGTAAAACGCGATTTTTCCAACTGTTTTCAAATCGATATTGTGGGTGGAAACAAAATTCTTATTTAAATGTTTTTATAGGATTCCATAGCATATTTATTTCCGTTTATGAAACTGCCCTTCCATTTCCTGTACGATCATTGGTTGCTGAGATATTGACGGTTGAAGGAAAAAATATCCTTTTTCATTTAATGTCAGATATCTCCGCAAGTAATGATCGTAGACAAAATCTAAAAAAAGTAAATTGAAGCTGAATAAACAAGCTATCCGATTCATATGATGGTTTAATCCGAAAAAAAAATTCCGAGCCCGTGGAGTATCGAAAACAAAAGCTGAAAATTTGAAAAACATTTTTTGCGCTATTTCTTTGGATTGCGTGGAAAACATGGCTCCTAAAAATGTTTGGCCAAAAGATTAGAGAACTAGTATCTTGGAGCTTCAAAGTGCTTTTTTATCATTTCGGTACGATGATTCGTCACTGAAATACAACCCGTAAAAAATCACCGAAAAATTTTAAATTTTTGTCTGCTCCTTTAAATTATGTGCGTAGTGTATATATACAGGGTGTCCCAGCTAAGAATGTCATCCCTGAAATGGGAGGTAGGGGGTGAAATTCTAAGACAATTGATATAAGCATGTATGGGTCCCAGATCAACCCCTGAATTGTTAACAATTTTTCACGGCAGCCAATCGGACGCGCCCGAGCCGGAGGGTCCGCATGGTGGGGGTACCGCCCCTCCGGGCACTAACCTACTCCGGGACACGTGCGTCTCGCTCAGCGACGTAGGCCCGATTGGCTACCGTAAAAAATTAATAACAATTCAGGGGTTGATCTGGGACCCATACATGCTTATATCAATCGTCTTAGAATTTCACCCCCTACCTCCCCCCTGTATACAGTTATATATGAGCTGTTTTTATATATGCGAACAGGCATTGCTAAATACCCGCTTGAATTCTCATCAGCCAGGATTGAAGATGACGAAACGTCTTATAGGGAACAGATACTGTCATAAAAAACAATGATCATACAATCTTCACATACATATACGTCCGGAAACAAATACTCGTGAATATTTATAGGATTTCGCGTATCATTTTTTTCGGGATGACAGATACAGATCGTATGTATCGAAAACTGCTTAAAAAATATTATACAATACCATTCAAAGCCATACAAACCATACAAACCATTCCTAGTGTAATGGAAACAAAATTGTTTATATCTTTTAGCACATTCCTGAAAAATTTACTTCGTGCATACGAACGAGAGAACGCGTGTAAAAGACAGAGAAATTACTATTACAGAAACGGGAAAAGAGTTGAACGCTCAGACCGGCGGAAAGTCGAGCACAGACTTTACTCTAAAGCAGCGCAGGGAGAAAGTTTGTCCGACGACTTTTAAACGCACGCTGTGAAAGAGATAGTGAAACAGGCGGGACTGAGAAAAGGGAGGGGTACCATCAGTGAAAAATATTGGAACATCGATAAATATTAACTGAACGCGCTATTCTAAGCAATTTGAATTAGACCATTGGCGCCCCGATTGTAGATGTTGAAGAAATTTGCCATCAATAAAAAATCTGTTATCGATACCTTTGTAAAATGCACCGAAAGAAATATACGAAATAAATTCTCACGGCACAAACACTCGGCCCTCAGGTCAGGAAATATTCTTTATAATGCGGTCATAAAACATTATCACATATATGAGGACCGCCCTTGTTAATATAGCGGGCTCAAAGTATCTCATACGATGCACTATAAATCTATATATGTACTATGGATCCAACATGAGTGTTTCCTTCTGTAAGATCAGTCCGAGTACGATCATAAGGAAATAAATGCTCACTCGTTCCATGTAAATAAATGAACATGAGAATGTATACGTTTCTTAATCCTTTTTGTAACTAGTATTCTGTAGTTACGAAGGGCTCGAGCAATCGCGTTCTGTGTGATGTGTATACTTGCGCGTGTGTATGTGCGAGGAAGAAAGAGAGTAAGCCAAAGTTTGGGGGTTCAGTTGCTGTCGGTGAAAGCAGAGTGCAATAATATCGCAGCAATTATAAGATAGACATGATATTATCAACCCGTAATGGTCACCCGGGGGCCAGTGTACCCCAGGCAAATTTTGTAGGCATATATCATTGAGAATCGAACTTGTGTTGTCACGGGTTGATTTCTGAACCTACTCCAATACTATTTAATCGGTGGCAATAGCAAAAAATGCCGTCAATTGTCTTGCAGGTAGCAAATAGTGCTGTTCATGAAAATTATATTTTTTTCTCGAAAATATACTATTTCAAGAGTACGTAGTAGATTTAGTAATAACGTAGGTTTTTTTGCCATATTGTAAAAATCAAAATGTATATGAATTTTTCAATAAAAATTGGGGTTTTTTGTTCTTTTTTTTCTGATTGTTTTTTCGCCATATCAAAATTTACAACGGAAGAAAAAAGGGATAGTGTTACTTGAAAACCATATGAAATAGAATACTCGTGTAAGATTTGCGTCAATAAATCAAGTAGGACGCAAATAGCAACAAGTTTTCGGCGTGGAGTCCACTATACTCCATGTGACCATTATGTGGCGTATGGGAGATGTCACCATTACAGGTTTATTGCTTATAACCGATATGCCTGAACATCAGAGATAATTTAAGGTCTATTGTGTCTGGCTTCTATTGTCTATTTGTGTTCTGACTTCAGTTTTCATGTACAATAACAATGATAATAATGTTATTGACAAAACTTCACGCTTGGAAAGAAACGACATACAAATTCATGGAATGGCTCTCGAAGTCAATTGCAAGAGTGATTAAATCCTCTAGCCCAGAATAGCTACCCGCATTGGAATATAGAGGGCGCCGCTAAAGCAAGTTAGTGTGTGCTGCCATCGGTTAAACGACGCTAAAGTAAATTTGAAACGGGCTCACATAATTTAATATCGATCAAGCAAACGTTTCAGTCAGCCGTACAATGACGTTTTCGCTAAGATGTATAAAGACCTGTGTTATTCAGTAAAGCGATTATTGGTTTTGGCTTGCAAAATGTGTGGGGAGATAAAACAAAATTTGGATGCTTTTTATGGAAACTCTTCGAGCTCCGTTTAAGTCTTGTAATAAACTTAAGCATGATCGAACATCCCGACTGGATATTTTCTGCGGGCCGGAACAGGCCCGGATCCGGCCTACCGTATTCCGTACTGCGAGACTGATTGGGCCGCCGAATTAGGACCGTGTCAGGCGTGAAACACGATTCCGTCTAGAGTCGCATATCGGTTACGGCTCTGATCAGTAGCCTTTTTTGGTCCCGTATTCGGCAGCCCTATCAATGTCCTATTTTATAAATTCTATAAAAAATAGAATTTATGAATTTAAACAGGCAGGCGGTATTTAGGTTTTTCATATGCATCTTTATGTTCTTGCATATATGATAAATTCATCTTTGAACGTGTCTCACCGAGTTTAAATTTTTGTCTGTCCGCAGGATTCGAACCTGTGACTTCTGATTCTAGAAATGAGCGTACTACCTACTTAGCCATCCTAACTCTTATATGAAGTCTTTTTATTCCCTTCTTTACGTCATTATAACGAACGTCAATAATTGCATTAATTTCGTTGAAGTATACATCACTACACTATAATATTATTTTATGGACACAAATCATTGAATTTTCCTATTCATATAAATTTCTGTTCTAACTATCCATTGGCTGACTGTTTATTTCACCAGATGCGAATTTCTTGGTTGCATTACTCTAATATTTTGTATAATATACTTCCATGTTGAATACTAGCTCATTTTTATATTTTTTTGATGGAATTGAGTTTTCACCACCTGTTCTCAAAATACAAGCAGTACATTTTGAAGTATAATCATTTTAACTATAATGAATTCTCTTTAATTTTTTATTTCGATACTAGCTAATCTGGTGATCTCTATATCACCTAAAGTTGATTTGATTGTAGCTCTTTATAAACGATTATCTATCATAATAAACCTTCTAATGGATGTTCGCCACGATCGTTTTCTGTTAAAATAATTCTTAGTGGCAATTCACATACAAAAATAGCAATTTCGATTTTTCGGCTGTTCCTTACGGTTTTTCCTAAACCACCACAGTATTGAGGCGAACTAAACAGATAAAATTATTTCAACCCATGGAGCCGTTTCCGGGATGTTGCGAGATTATCACACGGAATATGATTTTTGTCTGTTGTTTGGGTTTGATATTTTTATTATCCGTTAGTATAAATACTGTGTGTTGTTATAATGATAGTAGTAATATAATTGTAATACTTACGACCTCGCTTCTATCATCCTCTGCTTTATCTTCATCCGCCATCGACGCACTCGGCCCCAAACTTCGACAATATGAAATATTATGCCAAACATTTTTGCAATAAGCGATATACGTTTGTTAACGTACACTACCGCTCAAAAGTTTGGATACACCAGTCGATATTATTTCCCGCACTTAAAGTCTGATAACTCTGCCAAAAAAAAGATATTCGAAAATCCAAAGCGGCATTTTAAAGAGGATATATCAGGCTTCAGTTTACTGTATTTAAATATTTTTTTCAATTTTTTTTCTACCCGGTACGGATTTTGGTATGTGGCCGTTTTTAGGCCTTTTTTCGACCCTCGCGAATCGGGTGCCGATTCTAAGAATTTTCGTTTTTTTTTTTAGTCAGAAAAACTTGAAAGGGTACACAGAAGCTCCATATTACTTTTTTTTTTAATTTGCGATTTTTTTTGGGGAGTTATTTCATATTTTGCTAAAAACAACAAAGTTTGCAAAATTCAATATAACCCAATATTTCAAGCCAATAAAAATGTTTAACTTGAATTTTGGGATCAAGGGCAATTTTGCGGGTGTATGTTGGTGGGTGATCTTAGCCGAATGTGACTAGGAGAAGTCACGGTGGAGTAGTGACACATAATTTGTATACACCCTATACACACCTAGAAATTCCTCAATACACTCTGTTTGGACAAAACCTTCTCCGGAACGTTTTTAATGACCGTGTATTTGTTTATTACGTCGCGGTTTAGAAATATTTTCAGCATTTGGAATAGACAATCGACAAGAAGCGTGCCTGCGTTGATGTACTGCTGGATAAGCTTTTCTAAAAAAGAGTGAAGATTTTCATCTTTATCATTTTTTATATAGCATTAAAGCATTCCGTAGCCAATATAAATTCTTATAATTCTTTTTATTGCGACTCTCATCGGTTTAAAATTAAAATGCCGCCCAAATCGTCGAATTCTGCTACAACTTGGAACGTCAGGCTGCACTCATATTCAACGGTGGGCTGTCTGAAACGATGATACTCATTTGGTTGCCAGCAACTGGACACATTACTCCCGACTCCTTTGACGACAGATCGGTGATAAATGGTACACTATTACTATGTTTTTCTCTCCTATCATTATGTTTTTTTAAATAATATTGGTCTGTTTAATGAGAATGTGTACGTCTATATATACACCGCTTATACTACAGTTTTACCCGAATTGCCAGTGTGCTGCGACCGAGAATATTCGAATGTATTTCTCTAGTCATCTGTATATAAATGAACAACAGTAGTTTAAACAATACATTCGATAATTGTTTTCATAAAACAAAACAATAGAAATGACTATAAATATATAATTTACAAGCCCACCGATAGGAATTATTCGGCATATTCCAATCTTCAAACAAAGCCTTCAATGGGACGTATTCTTCCTGGAATGTTTCCATTGATCTAGCCGCTCCCTGTTTTTCTGGCATCTTTTTATCGCTCCTGAAGCGAGCTACATATGCTTGTCAATTGAGAGCGATGGAAGAGAAGCCTTAGTTAAAGCGGCTCAGTTTACGAGGCCGTAACAATAGTGGACGAGCACGAGGACTTAACAATCCCTTTTCATACAGGTTTTTGTAACTACTTTTTTAAAACCTTGCGATCGGAGTTCGGATTCCTTGCCTCCAGTCTCCATGGACGAATCATATCGAAGAATAACGAACATAGGCTATATAAGAACAAGAGATCAGGGGGTAGCGCGAGACGTGAGGGTATGTTTGCTGTCGGCTGTCTGGGTACTGGTGTCGCGTAGCCGCTGACTGTTGTACCGACCGGACGCACAAGTGGCCGATGAGCCGCCACAGATATACACAAAGAGTTACAATGATTCGGCACGATATAAGCCAAAACTGCTTGCCACTTGATTTGAACAGTAGTATCAAATCGATATTAAATTGCTAGTATACAGGGTATCCCACATAAGAATGCCATCCCTGAGATGGGGGTTTGGGGGCGACATTCTGAGACGATTGATATAAGCATGTATGGGTCCCAGATGAACCACTGAATTGTTATTAATTTTGTAGGGCAGCCAATCAGGTGGGCCCGTTGGGCGGGCCTACGGCGGTGAGCGACACGCACGTGTGGTAGTACCCGGGCGGGGTGGTAACCCCATCATGCGGACACTTCCGCTCGTCGGTGTGCGCTCGCATGTGGAAGTATGCGACGGAGAGGGCACTATCGGCGTATGCGCTTCATAGCAGATATTGTAACTGTTATTTATTTTGGTTTTTGGTACGTTTGCCTTTTTTTAGGGAGCAATTCCTGACTTGATGGTATGCGCTGTGAGCTGTTTTACCTGTCTACTCCTGTCTGTCTCTACAAAACGAATTCGACCAATGTTTTCGGTAATAATCATTTCCCCATATGTACTGTCAACTACCGAACATGACTATCAATGAGTAGTAATAGATAGATAATAAGATAAATGAATAATAGTACATAATTCAGAGGTTGACCTGGAACCCATACATGCTGATATCAATCAGCATGTATGTACGAATTTCACTCTCAACCCCCATTTCAGGGATGCCATTCTTACATGGGATACCCTGCATAGCTGTATTTATGTCTAGCACTGACTTGACTAATCGTTGCAAACTCGGTTCGATTTCAAAGAATACGAAGCGCCTGTCGAAATCAATAATACCATTCTGTATTTCTGTGATGCATTGCAAACTTGATATTCTCAGTAAAAGCTCTAAACACTTCGGTAAATCAGACAACAATTTCTCGCTATCGCTAGCGTCCGGGAAGCCTCGACGGGCTTCGTGTATGAGTATCTATACGTACATACGTACACACTCGAAATTTCGAGATGTGCAGCGCCCCGGCATTCGCCGGAACTAAATGTCACAAACGTCGGACGATATTTTTTCGAAATCGTAAGCAAACACCTACAAGTTATGGTTTCCAATGGATCTCCTACAATATGTGACAGAATCAAATGGTTGGAGTCCGAAGATATATGTTTCGAATATGGCTACGCGGCTCTTCTCTCCTGCAAGTCGTCATACTAGCCAAACTTTTTATTCCACAGAATTTCCTTCACGATGCTCGCGTGGTAATACAATCTGTAATTTTTTTTTCTTTTATTTGAGAAATTTGCTGAGAAGACAGCCGTTCGTCTATCGATTTTACATTATCCGGTCAAATTTCATGACATTCTGAAAAACCATTTAGGAAATCCATGGGAAACTATCACTCTGATCTGTGGACCAAGGGGAGAAGCTGTGCGGCTCCCTCTTTAAGTAATGTTTTCCTCACTACTTAAAGAATCACTTGAACTGGCTTCATCCCAGGCAACGTTATCACTTGTCTTGGCATCTTTCATATTAGTTGTAGTCGGTGCGATCGGATTAACTCAAAAATATTCGTCTGCACTTCTTGTGTGGTTTGCGTGCAAGTCATTGTGGCTAAAATTAGTCTCCGATTCTTCGCTTGGCCCTAAAAATACCACTGTAAAAATAATAGATTAAAATAATAGAATTCAATAATAACGCATGTTGTTACTTTTCAATGTTTAGAATCGATGAATAAACATATGTGTACATTCCTGGAAAGTATCGAGTGGGTACATCCATTAGCCATTGTTTCTTTTCCTTTGCACCTGTACAACACGTCACTTTCCTGCAACCATCGCGTCAGTTTTTTCCGACATTCTTGCAGGCCTGTCGGCATGCGCGGTGTGACGGACAATGCCACGAAATCCTCCCTGCTTACTCCGGCGATTTCTACCGAAGCGCCAGCAGTTTTCACAGCTCACCGGCATTAGTGGGAGGAGGCCATGAACGCCGGCCAGCTGCAGCCTTCAATGCTAGAGAGGCGGGGTCAGGAAAAAAATCAAAGGAAGAACCAAAAAAAAAATAAAATAAAGACGGAAGAAAGCACAATATAGTAAAAAAAAACAATAATCAGATAAACAGGAAAAAATAAATAAAAATGATAAATACATCTCTCCCTCCGTCTCTCGTTCTCTCTCTCTCTTTGCGAGGTCGGTGAGAGTGCGTCTTTCTCCTTTGGCAGGTTGAGTTCGGCCATTATCTCGAGATTTTTTATCAAACTTGCGCTCATCGTCCCTATCGACTGGCCCGGATGGTTTCTCGCTTTTTAGCCTTACTCAAGCCGCTCCAGTATTATCGACTTTCTTGGCGGACATCTTTAATGGTGTTATCGACCTTGGTTTCTTCCCTGCTGCGTGGACGAAAGCATACATACGTCCGCTCCTAAAGACTAAAACGCCTGAGTCACCGCCGGATACGCGGCCGATCGCTAACTTGTCCGAAATGGGAAAGTTATTCGAACGTATCGTGAAAGATCAAATCTTGAATTACATCGTCCACAACGGCCTTGCAGATCCGATACTATGTGCGTATATTCCTAATTCATCTACCCAAACCGCCCTTATTAAGGTTTGCGATGACATTAGGCTGGAGATTGATGTTGGTAAGCTCACGATACTCGTTTTATTCGATTTTTCTAAGGCGTTTGACACGGTTCCGTATTTGCCCTTGCTGGAAAGGCTCCTTCAGATGGGGTTTTCTCTATCCGCCCTTAAATTGATGCGGTCCTACTTGAGGGGTCGTTATCAATCGGTCATCGATCAAAAGGGTGTGTGTTCGCCTTGGCTCGGTACTGACCAGGGTGGCCCGCAGGGATCGGTGTTGAGTCCTTTGCTATTCTCCATTTTTATAAAAAATATTTCAGACGTACTGAGGTTCTCTAAGCATGTCGTTTTTGCTGACGACACGCAGATTTATAGGCACTGCCTGCCTCATGAGCTGGGCGATGCTCTCAGGTTGGTCAATCTTGATGCGTGGGCGATTCACGATTATGCGGTGGCCAACGGATTGGTCTTGAAATCTTCCAAATCCAAAGTCATGGTTGTTGGCAGCAATGCTCGTGTGAGAGTTCTCGACTTCGATGCTATTCAGCATCTTATTGTTGACAACGCCCGACTAACTTTCGTATCTGAGTGTCGTAACCTTGGATTAGTAATGAATTCAACTCTCTCATTGAATAAGCATATCGCAGGTATTTGTCGCGACGTGCGTTTTACTTTGCATAAGCTTAAGCATCATCGTAACGCCATTCCCTCTAAATTGAAGGCGAGCCTTGTCGCCTCCTTGGTCTTTCCCAAGATTGACTACTGCTCGGTGGTGTATAACGATTTGACTGAAAATTTGAACCTCAAGCTACAGAGGCTTCAAAACTGTTTCACGCGTTTTGTATTTGGTCTTAGTAAGTTCCAGCATGTGACAGACTTTAGGTTAGGATTGGGCTGGCTGTCAGTAAGAAATAGACGTGCGTATTTCTTGGGGATCCTTGCCTTCAAAGTGCTCCATAGGGATGTTCCGCAGTACATTAACGACATGTCCGCATTAAGCAATCATGAATTGCGTAGATCTGAGAGATTGCCAGTTCGCCCCTTTGTAATTCCGGCTCACAGAACGTCGGCTTTTCAAAATTCGTCTGTTATCTCTGCATGTAGGGTGTGGGACTCACTCCCTGACGGCTTAAGGAATGTAACCGATCTTGCGGCGTTTAATCGAAGGTTACCCGGATGGTTGCTGCAATCCGAGCGAGAAGCAGTTAATGCTACGTGATACTTTATCTTAATTCAGGGTTAGTTAAGATGTCATGTAGTTTAGTAGGTGAGGGTGCTGCGAATACCTGTATTATTATTAATTATTATTATTAATCTTCATTGTCATTGATTTAGTTTTTTTTTTCTTTTCCATCTCTGAATTTATCATAGTTCTTAAGTCTAGTTAAGCTCTATATATTGTAAGCGACTATTTTTTTGTGTGTATTCATTTTTTGCCCGAATAGTTATTACTAGGGCATATTAAAATTTATCAATGAATCAATCAATCTCTTTCAAGGGATTTTTACAACTTCTAATATATTTCAGGACGACACGTTACAACACACACTCACGCTACACGATTTTGCCGCCAATAACTCGCACAGCGTACCGATTCAGCGGAGTAAATTACGAAATTACAGCGAAACTTTAACTTTGCAGAGGACGGGGGCCGCCCACGATCACGCCACGAGTCGCGGCACGAAATTGTTTACGATCCAGCCTCCTCCGATGTGTTTACCCCCAAATTTTCCCGCTTCGCGATCGGTACGCGGTTCTCATTTTCGCGACCCCGTACCCATATTAATTGGACGCCAAGAAGACATTTTTCGAAATATTTTACCAGGTCGCAGTGGTTACTGATAAAACCATTGAAAACAGATCAAGACATGCTTTTCTCTAATCAACGGATAAATGTGTACGAAGGGGAACAGACCATAGATGTATAGACGAGAATAGTATAAATATCATTACTACACCACAACGTTGTCGGCACGAAGGGTGCCGCGATTGCTTGCGGCAATTGGCGGGGGATGAGGCTTCTAACGTTCAAAACATACTTAGTGCAATTCAAGTAGGATCTGAAAGACTTCTGGCCACGAGCTCTCACTTAAAGTCGTAAAGAAGTATTACCAGCCGTAAAAGTTACGGCGATATTTTTTTTGACACACACAAGGCGTACCACTCGAAACTCGATCGCTGGACAATAACGATAGTGAATTATTTGGGCCACTTTAACAAGAAATTAAAAGCCACACGACTCATCAGATGTATTCGCGAAAAAGAGCTTTTCTCTTGTAAAGCTCTTTTCCGCTACACAATGTATAAGCATAGTCATCTGGACTTATCGTCGTGAAAATCCATTATTTGCATTGGAAATTGCTGTCGCACCCCTCGTACTCAGCCCACCTGGCTCTTTATCATTTTTTTCTATTCGTAAGCATGAAGAAATCGCGGATGGAACATTTAGCATAAATTAATAGATTATTATCGAGATAGACGCACATTTCAGATATCTCGAAAAATTCTATTTTTTGAGAGGTTAAAAAAGACAGCTGTTGGGAGAAGTACATATGCTTTAGAGGGGACTGTATTCAATCATTTTTAAGAATATTCTTAAAGAAATGCTGTTTCCAGTTCGTAACCGCTGTTGTTCGTAACACTTTTCATTCACACGTATTGCACGAAATAAAAAAATCCTTTCAATGTCGATTTTTTGTCAACAGAACCAGTATAAAGTAGGTAACAAGAATCACCCTCCTTTATAATATTGGTTTGCCATGATTGCTTTTTTTTTGCACATTGTGGAAAGACACTAGCGGAAAAATATAACTCATTGCGCTGCCTATGAGTCAACGTCAGTAAATGAAAAATAACGAAAACATCACAGTTTTTCAATTAGATTGAGTATTCCTTCGAGTCGCTTGTAAAACATTTGAAACACGAAACTTTCAAAATATTGCATTGCATTATGTATACCTTTGCAACCACCTAATTTTGTATTTGGCTATTTCACAAAACAAAGTTGCTAAAATAATAGTAGCAATGAATAATGTTTATTGCAACCGAATTCATAAGACTCTTGCAGCAAGTACAATGCTTTTCAAATCATTTCTCAAATATTGCTGGCAAAGGAGAGGGGGTATCGAATGGGAATTAATATCGACAATCAACGAAAGACTAACAAGTATTGTCAGTGTAAGCACAATTTTCGCGCTTATTTTGACACCTTTGCCTAACTCTGAGGGGGGGGGGGCGCAGAGCCGTCAAGTATGACGTAATTATAAATTACGTAAGGTATCTTGCATCGGGCATTTAGAACTGAGCTCCCATACATGTGCTTTCCCTATCTGACTGGCCTCGATATTCGCTGGACGAAACTCTTTCCCCTTCCCCCGAACGCCGAGTGAAAACTATTTGGCATGATGTACGATGAAGCATGACGCCAAATAATTTTGTACCACCTGCGAGCTGGTGCATACCGGCTCACAAGTATATATTTTACGATTCAGTCAACATTTTCCAGTTTCGTATAGCTCGAAATCATTGAAAAATTTGAAATACTTGTGATTACTTCACGATATTTAATAATTCAGCATACTTTCGACTTAGTGTGTAAGACTATTTGTCTACGTTATCTTGTGTGATTGTCCATCGCGCATAGTCGATTAGTCTTTTCGAAAATCTCGCATTGACTATTTTCCTTTGTATGGGCTAGAAAAATCATAATTACAAAATCACACGTACATAAAAACCATCGTACGCGTGCATCTGTGTATGAATTATTGTATTCATATAATTGACAACAGCATGTAGCCTAAATAGGAAAGCTGATTAGAAGAATAAGTGAACATCAGAAGCACTTCTCTTTGTCCTTAGCTTTGCAATCGATACTTTTTGTATCCATGGATGCTTCTTTATTTTTATTTTTTAATCTTTATTATAAAATTTTTATCCCTATTAAACCTTATTAAAATTTATGATGCGAGTATTTTCACAGGATGGTGTACGATTTAAAACCATTGAATGCGAGTACTACCTCATAACCCGACGTAATCGCATTGCCATTTCACTATATACGCGCCCGCACTTGTCGAAAGCGTAACACGTTTACAACTTGTTTGAGTTGGACTACATTGAAAAAAGCGAAAAAAATACCCGCTAACTCTAAAATCTTTCTGAAATGTCAATCCACAATTCTTTGAGTACAAAACTTATTCCATTTATTGCTAAAACCCAGAATCTGACCACAATCTCAGTGAACAAATTTCATTTTACCAATTCGAAAGAAAGTAATAATAAAAAAATATGAGTTATTGTCATGGACATTTTAATGTTTAACTCTTCAATTCCCAGTGTCACCTGTAGGTGACATATGTTTAGTCGTGATTTTATACCATAGTTAAATATATATATACACTACCGTCGGAAAGTTTCCGGACAAAAGTTGGAAAAAGTGCCCGAACTGTTCTTTATGCCATGTCGCCGGTAGTTGGGCTAGGCC
>JAPYZJ010004986.1:0-12417 GCA_030522765.1 Ophioninae sp. B BG-2022a
GTTTTCCGACGTTTTTTCAAAAACTACTCATGATAAAAATTTTTTGACCCCAGATCTGAAAACTAGAAACTTAGGGCTACAATTTCCTTTTTTTAAAAATCGTTTCCCGACCATTTTTCACAGAGATACAGCCTTTTGGAAAATGGCAAAAAATTTGCTATTTTTTTTCTATCTCTTAATTTTTGCGTCTAGTGTAGTTCGTAAACTCGATTTGATGATTACGTCCTTTAATGACTCGAACATTTCTATTAAATCCTCGATTTCAAGATTGTTGTACACATGTTGCATAAGCGGAAGCGCGAGTATGTTTTTACCATTAAGTCTTTTAAATTTTACCCGTAGGTACGCGCGTTCGTCCAGTTTAGGAAGCACTTCCTGCCCCTGGAGGTCTTTTGCGCCATCATCTATCGGTTGCCCGTTCATGGTGACAAATACAATGAGATTCTCTTTTTGCATTGAAATTCGATCTCGTGTTTCAAAAATTTTTAGATGATTAGAGAGATGGCGGTTATCCACTGCTATTTGAAATTCATCGTTATCACATTCCATTAAATTACTTTCACGAATTTCATTGTCGGTTTCGTCATCAGTTTGGGTATACCTGTTCTAATTGAATCCAAATCGTCATTATTTTCATTCATTTCGTTTTCAGATTTGGTGTTGTAAGCACTCGGTGGATCCATGGTAGGATGAGGGCTTGGTGAAATAGCGGGATCCCGTTGGAGATTTGGGTTTACGCCTTTTTTGCATAATTGGATTATGCAAAAATTAGAGGTTATGCTCGTTTTCGGGGTTTGCAATTTTTCTTTTTAAAATTTTATTCATTTGACTCGTGGGTTTAGCAATTTTCCTTTTTACAGGGCTGAAAATTGTGTCACTATCGGGATCGGAACTGGAGGTGTGATGCATCATCAAAATGGATTTCGGTTGAAATGGCAGATTGCGGGATAAAGCATCAGCGTTGCTGTTAGCCTTGCCGCTTTTATAAACAATTTTGTTGAGTGAACTAGCCTGTTGGCGGAGTTTTTAACTGAGTGTAACCATACAAGCGGTTGGTGGTCGGACACGAGTTGGAATTCTTGTCCATAAACGTAAGGTCGAAAATGATTTTCACAGTAGTTTATAGCCAGTAATTCTTTTTCAATTATTGAGTAGTATAGCTCGTGCTTATTTAACGTTCGAGATGCATAGCTTATCGGTTTATTCTTTTCCAATTTTTCCTTGGCTCAGTACGCCTCCGATAGCGGTATTTGATGCGTCGGCAGTAATGATGAATGGTTTAGAAAAATCGGAGTATTGCAAAATAGGTTCGTTGCAGAGGGATCGCGTAGGGTGATGAATGGTTTTTATTGAGCATCGGTCCACTTAAAGTGTGACCCCTTTTTGAGAATTCGTGTCAATGGTTTCGTGATACCTTAGAAATGTTCAATAAATCTTCTATAGTAGTCAGTGAGGCCTAAAAATTGCTCGATCTTTTTCGGTGTAGTTAGTCTAGGACAATTTTCTGAAGCTTCGAGTTTTTTAGGGTCAGGTTTTATACCTTCTTCAGTAATAATGAGGCCAAGATACGTGACTTCTTTTTTTTTAAATTCGCATTTGTCGGGTTCAAGCGAGAGGTTTGCTTGTCGTAATCTTTTAGCTAGTTTCGAAAGCTTGACTTATGTTCAAGGGTTTTTGTATAAATTACATATTGCGTTTCCTTGTAGACCCGTTAGGACTTGGTCCATGAGACGTTGAAAACTGGCGGGTGCGTTTTTTAACCCGAATGGCATTCTGTTAAATTGATAATGCCCGAATGGCGTGGCAAACACAGTTTTGTGCGCGTCGTCAGGGTGTATCCTGATTTGATGAAAACCACTAGCAAGATCGAAAACTGAAAAATATTTTGCGTTTCCTAGTTGGTACAAAATTTCGGTTATTTGGGGGAGGGGATATGTATCTCCGATGGTTTTTTCGTTCAAGTTTCTATAATCGATTAATACTCTCCATCTTTTGTTACGGTGAGTCCTCCTTTTTCGGGACTATCCACAAGGGTGAGCTGTAAGGGGATGTCGATCGGCTAATTATTTCCGCATCGATCAATTCGTTAATTTGTTTAGTAATTTCTTCCTTGTGTATAGATGGAAATCTATATTGACGTGTAAATACTCGTTGGTCGTCCATTGTTATAATTCGATGAGAAGTAGCGTTTGTAGATTCGAGTGGTTTCTCTGATATATGGAACAAGTCAGTTTTTTCCTCTATTATTGCTTTGATGTTATTATATTCTTCCTTATTCAAATGTTCAAGGCGAAGTAACGACAATACATTGACGACTATTGTTTCTTTTTCAACTTTTAACACCTTCCTTGTGGATGCATTCATCAAAATCGCCTCTTCCACCATTAAAACCTCACATGGCACGGGGAGGGTTGAAAAACTATTCTCGTTCATTTTATTCATTTTTGACGGCGTTGAAAAATCAAAATTCGAACTAGTCCTCACAATAAATTCCTCGAATGATACCGTTGGTATTTCCAAGGCCAAATTGTCATTAGTGGAATTATGGACCATTAAATAGGCAATTCCATTCTTTACGGCAACAAGCGCTTCACCAAAGAAAATCCCCTCTCCCAAATGGACCTTCGGAATATATCCTTCTTTTAAATTGGGATTACGTATCTTTACATAGCAAACCATCTTTGAGTGTTAGGAATAGAAATTGTCTTTTTTGAAACAAAAGGAATGTTTTCGCCATTAAAAATCAATTGTTCTTGTTTCCAATCGAGTAGGGCTTTATTTTTTGCTAAAAATTCGGTGCCAAGCAGGGCACCTTATTCCATAGGAAACCAGTCGTGTACCAAATGAAATTCGGTTGATGTATCATTGATAGTCAAGTGGACGAAGACAAGTGTTTAAACAAATTTTTCAGAAATACCTTCCAGTTTCAATATATTATTTTTGTTCACATATGTGTTCGGATGTAAGGCACTTACTTTAAGAAGGTTCCCTTCAGAACCCGAATGGATGAGAAATTCGGCAAGATGATTTAATTGTTAAAAATCGAATAAAACGGAAGGGGCCGTCGAGCTATTACCTAATCTATAATTCTCTAGTCTATAATTCTTACGTGGCGCTCCTTTCAAATTTTCGTCCCGTGAGGAGCCTATTTTGTTTGTTGTAACACTTGGATTCATCGTTTCCAAGTTTATCACAGTAGTTGCACTGTGTAATAGAATTTTTATTATTGTGGTTTTCAGGAGAAAAATTTGAATTATCGCCGCGGTTTGAAATGTTTAAATTTGAAGAATTGAAGATAGGATTGTTACGTTCGTTGTTGCCAGAAAATTGAGGTACTTGTTTAGAAGGGGAGTTTTCCCAACAGTTACTAGTGGGGTGATTTCTATCGCACCGATCGCAGAAGGTTTTTGAGTTTGAGGATCTCTTTTTGCAGTGAGAGTCTTTAAAATGGGTGTGATCGCGTTCGATTTCCTTTTTGATTTGTATGACTTTTATGAATGCATCTTCCAAATCATTGCAGCCTTCAAGTTTGAGTCTCATTCTAGAATCTGCGGGTAAACCTTTCGTGAAACAATTGAGAGCGTCGTTTTCGAGGGCGATACTTTGTGAAGGGTTTTGTAAACCGTGTTTGTCGTACTCGGCCTCCTGTATGACCGCGTGCAAATCTTTAACCTTGCTTATGTAGTCGACTATTCGTTCGTGATTTGACTTTGAGATGTTTCCCAGTTCACCACGGTATTCGTTCAATGTTTTAGATGATCCAAATAGAAGTTTTAAGCGACAGCTAAATTCAGATACGCTATTAGAATTGTAGTCTTCGAGACACGTATAGGCATGACCTTTGAGTTTGTTTTTTAATAAAAGAGCGAAGTTCGGTTCGTGATTTGGAGGGAACACGTTGTCTCACTCTTTCGCAGGATCCTACGAATCTCAAAACCGGAATGTTATATCCGTTGAAAATTGGTATTGGTTCCAAAGCTTCTTCAAAATTGATCCAAGGGGATTTCGTAATTCAGTCGAAGGATTCGTCGTGTTGGTGAATTGGTGAATGTGAACCGTGAGTTTCGCTTTTTAATTGGTTTATTTCGTCTTTTACGTGACTAAATTGTGACAGGACTCTTTGCATTGATGCTAATTGTGATTGGATATTTTGTATATCGGGGCATTAGGTGTCAAGAAACCGCATCTCCCTCATCTTATTTTCGGCTTCCCTTTGCCTTTCGTGAATAATTTGTTCTTGTTCATTTAATAGATCTTGCCTGTCATGTCCTGATTGTATTATTCTTTACTAAATGATTTTATTTATTTTTCAGGACCAGGCTGGAGAATCAAAAGGGAAGAGAGAGAGAGAGAGAGAGCCCTGCGTTTCGCCGAGAGTGTGCTCGACGGGGATTAAGACCGAGTCGATCTGCGGTAACTATGTATTTAGATCGTGTAAGTCTTCGATAATCTGATACGCGTGATGAAGGGGAGGGCACTTACCTTATGAGCGGTGGTGCGTAGCGGGTGTAATAATGTGTACAGCGATTAACTGTTGCGGATCCTCCTAGGCCGGTAAAACAGAGTCCAGCGATGACCAGATGGCCCAGCTGATGAATACGATGACGAGAGGATGTTACGGTGATCCGAACAGCGTTTCGAAGTCGAAATAAAAGTCGATGGTCGGATATCGGAAAATCGATGTTTCGAACGGAGACTCGAACGGATTTTCAAGAGTGTTGATGGAGAAGGTTTCAAAGCACGAGTTAACGTATGGTAAGTCACTCGGTGTATTTTTCACTCTGTGAGATGGGAACTTGAAAGTATCCCAAAATGTCAGCTGAGATATGTTTATTGGCTTTAATGTATGGAGTCGTTTGACTAATTTTGCCGGAAATGTTAATGTTCAAATTCACTTGCACGTCGGAAATAATTTTCGCCGTATTTTAGATTTTAATGTTCTTGAATTTTGTTTCAGCACACAGATCCTGGGTTGCTGTTGATCGTTTTCTGCTACGACGAGGTCCGCGAGCAGGGATACCTAAGTTTTGGGCAGTGGTACGACGATTCTTGAAATGTTTGCCCTCACGTCGTTGTGACATTCGTGCGAAGTTTAAGCAAGGAAAACATAAAATGTGAGCTATGATTCTTTGGATAGGAAATGAGTCGATAAGGACTTATCATGCATGCAGTTCTGCACAATAATGATTGGGTTTATCCTGCATGAGTGTCTGCACGATATTGAAGAAATTTGGGAATGGATCTGTCAACTGCATGTGTGGCTGCACGACAGGGGATCAAGAGTCAATTTGGGTAAATGTTTGTAAAAAATATATTAAGTGGATAAATCGTTATGCTTGGATAAATAAATGTTGCGGATTATTTTGTAAAAACTTGGCTTGCGAATGAAATAATTCAAACACTTGTTCACTCTTATAAATTCACAATATATTGTTACATTTGTTGTTTTATGTCACTGTTGGTTTGTTTTATCACGTTGCTTGCAATACATCGCTTATTATTCGGTTTTGGTATGATAATATAATTCTTAAAGACATAGGGTAAAATGACCGCGCTGAAGTTGGTTTGCAAACGATAAATTACAATATTAAGTTTTGAAATAGTAAAATATAAATAATGCTTAAATGTTGACGGTTTTCAGAGACGAGGACGCGGCGGAAATGTCTCCGTTGGTGAGACTGATCAGAAACTGACGACTCCTGGTTACCGCGCTCAGTTTATACTATTCGAAAGTGGTGGGGATGGAGTCGGGCTCACCCACCTTTTGACGTCATACTTGGTGAGTATAATGATTGTTTATTATTGTATATTTCTATTGTTAGAAGACTTTGGGAATGTTGATAAATTAATATTATTAATTTATCATCGTTTTACACATAAATTTTGAATGTTTTATGACATTTATGTAAGTTTTTCATTTAAATGTTCGTATTTCTTTAATAGGATGGTGATTAATTAATTATTATTAATGTAGTCTCATCCTTTACATAATTTGTAAATATTTTATTACCGTTTCGGATTTTTTATTGTTTTTGTATTGTAATAATTGTTCGTATGTTTTGTAATACTGTTCTTTACCGTTTCGGATTTTTTATTATTTTTGTATTGTAATAATTGTTCATATGTTTTGTAATACTGTTCTTTGAATTTTTGCTATATTGTTCACTTGATTTCTAGATAAGTCGCTCGTATTATTGAAACATAATTATTAACGTTGTGTGTTTGCAACTAGTTCTTTATTTATTGAACTGGCGCATGTAATATACGATGTGACTTTTGTTGTAGCAGTATTTGCGCATGTATTGTCTATATATATACAGGTTGTCCCAGCTACGAATGTCATCCCTGAAATGAGGAGTAGGGGGTGAAATCCTAAGACGATTGATATAAGCATGTATGGGTCCCAGATCTACTCCTGAATACTTATTAATTTTTTATGGCAGCTAATCAGGCACGCGAAGAGGCGGGCCTACGTCGGTGGGGGACACGCACGCGCGTTAGTGCCCGGCGGGGCGGTACCCCACCGTGCGGACACTGCCGCTCGTTGGTGTGCGCTTGCATGGAGTAGTGTGCGACGAAAAAGGCACTATCGGTGGGCGCGCGGCCGAGCCGCTGTCATAGCTGTTATTTGTTATGGTTTTTAGTGGCAAAGTTAGCAAATGTCGGAAAAAAAGGTACCGCGTGGATCCAAACGTTGAACAAACAAGAAATTTTCGACGAGTTAAAAAAGAGAGGTTTGGAAGCTAGTGAAGAATTCAAAGTGGAAGAATTACGACGAGTGCTAAGAAAAGACTGCAAAAGTAAAGCGGACGCAAAGGAAAAGGGGCTCGAACGGAGCGACGAAAGTGAAGAGGACTGGATATGGTAATGGAATATACGTCAAAACTCGACTTTAAACTCGGAAGCAACGAGTGGGAAGAGTTCGTAGAACGAATCGAACTATATTTCGAAGCCAACGACATCGAGGACGAAGGAAAAAAAAGACCGATCTTTTTAACAAAAATCGATGCGGAGACATACAGCGTCGTCCGAAAAGTATGCGCTCCAGGGAAGCCGAAAGAAATCGCGCCAAAGGACATAATAACGAAGATGGCGGACTATCTAAAGCCAAAAGTGAATGAAACAGTGCTAAGACGACAGTTTCGAGAAAGGAGACAAAAAGAAAACGAAACAGCGATTCAATACATAGCTTGCTTGCGCAGTTTAGCGAGAAATTGCAAATTCAAAGACGAGGACGAAGCCCTGCGGGACCAACTCATCACAGTCAATCCGGAGCAAGGCAATAAAAATTGCGTTATTCAAAGTCGAAAAGCTGACTCTCGAAAACGCAATCAAAACAGCGACAGCGATCGAAGGAGCAAACAAGGCTGCCGAGACATTGGAACCACAAAACAAGGAGAAAGACAGCAGCGAGCGAAACGAAGACGTCGACGCTCATCAGATACAGTTTCGAGGCAGAAACACGGGAGAGAGGGGAACGAGAAGATCAGCACCTCGCGCGGGCCAGCAGCCGAGACCGCGGACAGGCCGAACGGAGCGACAACAACAGAGTACGAGTCAAATACGCTGCTCATGCTGTGGGAAGCCGAACCACTACAGACGAAATTGCTGACATCAAAATAAACGATCCGATAAGTGCGGAGCTACTGGACATCTACAGGCGGTATGTAAAGCGGCAGAGACAGGTAAAGAAAAAAAAACGAGAAGAACGTCGATGCTGAGAATGCGGAGACGGACGCGACCGAAACATAGAGCGACTCAGAGAGTGTAGTCGACTTATTCTCAATACTGCTAAGGAATAATAAAATATGTAAAATCGAACCGCAGTATTTGGGAATAAGAGTGGGAAACATACCGTTGGAAATGGAAATGGATGGGGGGTCAGCAGTTTCGATAATCAGCGAGATAGATAAGGAAAAGTACTTCCCGCGACTAGAACTGGAGAGGGCGAAAGTCACGCTGAGCTATTATAGCGAGGAGAAACGTAAACCGTTTGGGATTTTACGCGGTACAAAAATCAAATATGGCGCGATTACGACCAAAGCAAACTTATACGTCGTCGGAAAAACTGGAAAACCACTGATAGGACGCGATTGTCTAGACGCATTAGGCTTGTGGCCTCTAGAAGTCAAACAAAAAAAGAGCACGGTACAAAAAATTAGAGTAGATTCGGAGCGAACCAAAACGTCAACGGAAGAAGAAAAAACGATAAGAAACGAACGGCAAAAAATCCTTGAAAAATACCACAAGTTGTTTTCCCCGGAGCTCGGTACATATAATAAATCGATGTTTGTTATTAAAATGCGAGCGAACGCGGTACCGGTCTACCATAAAGTGCGGCCAATACCTTTCGCGTTGAAAGAGAAAGTGTCGGCGGAAATCGATCGACTCGTTACGGAAAGAATTTTATGGCCAGTAGAAGGGAGCGACTGGGGCACACCCGTCGTACCGATAATCAAACCGGATGGGACCGTGAGGTTATGCGGCGATTTCAAGATCACGGTAAACCCGCATGTGGTCATAGGCAGATACCCCTTACCCAAGGTGGAGCATCTGATAGCTAGCCTACAGGGGGGGGGGGAATTCTTCACGAAAATTGATCTTAAAGAAGCGTTCGCGCAAATACCGCTGAGCGAAGACTCAAAGAAATATTTAACGAGAAACACGCATAAGGGTCTCTATCAATATAACAAATTAGCATGCGGGATAGCGTCGGCCCCTGGATACTGCCAGAGGGAAATGGAGAAAATCCTTGCCAAAATGCGAAACGTAGCAGTTTTCCTAGACGACATAATCATAAAAGGGGGAACAATAACGGAAATTGTAAAAAACTCGACAGAGGTCCTCGAGAAGTTGACGGAATGTGGGTTAAAACTAAAAAAGTCAGAGTGTGAATTTTTCCAAAACAAAATCACGTACTTAGGGCTACAGATCGACGAGCACGGAGTACATACGCTGAAAGACAGAACAGCGGCCATAGTCGCAGCACCTAGACCAACAAAAGTAAAAGAGCTGCAAGCCTTCCTAGGCATGATGAATTTCTACGATAAATTTATAGAGGACCGCGCGATGAAATTCGAATCGTTATACGATTGCTTAAAAAAAGGACAATTCCACTGGACGGAAGCCTGCCAAAGGGCATTTGAAAGGGCAAAGAATGAATTACAATCGACAAAAGTATTGATAAACTTTGATCCGGAAAAACGTGTAATATTAACGTGCGATGCCTCAGATTATAGGCTGTCGGCAATACTTTCGCATGCGACCCCCGAAGGGGACCGCCCAGTTGCATATGCGTCGTAGGCGTTATCGGCAAGTGACCGGAATTACGCTCCAATTGATAAAGAAGCACGCGCGATCATTTTCGGGGTAACGAAGTACTACGACTATTTGTACGGCAGGAAATTTGTATTGCGCACCGACCATCGACCGTTAGTTCGAATTTTCGGCGCAAAGAAAGGAATTCCAATGATGGCATCGCGAAGATTTCAACGATACACCGATTTTTTAAACGCGTTCGACTATGACATCGAGTATGTGAAATCTAAAGGGAATTGCGCAGATGGGTTGTTACCGAGGACAGTAGATATCAGCGAAAAAGAAGATTATACGTATATGAACTTCGTCGAACAAGAATCATTTTCATGTTTAGACCACAAGGTCATTGCAAAAGAGTCGACAAAAGACAGAATATTGTTGCAGATAACGTTGCACCTGAGGAACGGGTGGCCAGACAAAAAAATGATCGAAGCTGAGGCCAAACAGTTCGGAACGAAGAAAGACGAGTTACATATCGAACAAGATTGCCTGATGTCGGGCTATCGCGTGGTAATTCCGGAGAAACTAGAAACCACGATACTAGCGGAGCTACATGCATCGCACGCAGGTATCGTGAAAATGAAGGCCACGGCTCGATCATTCTTTTGATGGCCGGGTATAGATCAAGAAATCGAAAAAATAGGAAGAACGTCTCACGAATGCGTTATAGTCAAAGATAACCCAATTAAAGAGGAATTAAACCCACGAAAATGCCCGGATCGACCCTGGCAGAGAGGCTATACGGATTTTATTGGACCGTATAAAGGACAAAACTTTCTATTAATGATAGACGCAAAGACAAAATGGCCCGAAGTTTTCCTTATGAAGTCAACAACAGCCGAAAAAACGGTTGCAGTGTTCCAAAAAGTTTTTTTCGCGTTTCGGCTTTCCCTTGCAAATAATAAGCGACAACGAGCCACAATTTACCAGTAGCATATTTACGGATTTCCTAAAAAAGTTGAGAATAAAACATACGATGTCGGCGGTAAATCATCGGGCGTCGAACGGTGCAGCGGAAAACTTCGTGAAAACCTTTAAACGAAAGCTAAAGATCTTATTGCAAGAGAACAAACCGATACAAACAGCAATCGACATCATATTGTTAGACTATAGAGCATCGAAACATTGCGCGACGGGCGAAACGCGAGCGAAGTTGATGTTAGGTAGAGAAATTCGAACCAAATTTGACCTTCTACGGCCGGACATAAAAATAAAACAAGGCTGCGAGATCGCGAGACAAGTGCGCAATTGAAGGGGGAAGAGAATAGTCGCTTTTAACGTCAACGAGGAAGTTTGGGCAAAGAATTTTAGCGCCCACTCACCCGCTTGGACGCACGCGGTAATAAAAAAAAAGCTAGGGCCAGTGACGTATGAAGTCGAATTTGGATCGGAGCAGACCGCTAAGCGACACGTGGATCAGCTGCGAAAGTGCGGGACACATAACGAAGCGAGCGTACAAGCATCGGGTACCGCGCGAACGTGCGGCACTGAGGGGAAAATAACCCTGCGACGGTCGCCGAGGATCACCGAGAAAAAAGCCTCGCGCGACGCGTAGCCGAGCCGTGGAAGACCCGAGTATGCGAACAGCATACGTAGAAAGTATTAGTATAGTTGTAGGTTAGGTTAAGGAATGGGTACCGACAGTGAGCGACTGATTTGACGGAAAGGAGTGTGGTATTGTAACGGGACACACGACGAGCTCGTGTATCCGCGTCACAGGAGACCGAGGAGGTCTCGTGGCGCGAACGCTCGAGCAAGCGGCCATTGCGACGGAGGGCGGGAAAATTGTCGCGACCCTCATTAACGACCACCCCACCTTCGTCGACATCACCGCCACGAATCTCCCAAAGTGGACGCTGGCTAGGTTTTCAGGAAAGGGAAATTCTCCTAACGCGCGTGAGGCTCTTTAAGGGCCTACGCGCGACTCCTCCGCCAGTTCTTCGATTAAATTTCAAACGTAGTACTCATCAAGTGGAGTTATTCTCCAGAAGCTCAGGCTCCCTTCCTAACTTCGCCCGCAGTTCGTGAGAGGGCCGACCTCGTGAGTGATGCTCCAGCATTGCGCTGGATGTCGGATCTCACAAGATCGGGAATAGTCGTGACTAGAGGGAGGCATGATTTCTCATTTTTATGCGTAACCCACTCACACCTAACATCAAGTGACCTCTCCTAACACTATCCTCGATCCTGGGTCCTCCACAGTGTAAAAGGGCAGCAATCGCTTCACGATTGCCCTGGGAAATTTATCCTTATCATAGTTAACGCCTATCCATAGGCGCATCGTCCGTCGGGAGTAGCGTACCGACGGTCAGCCTCCGTACAAGGAGTGCGTAGCCAAGAGCATTAAGACGCGGAATTCGGCGCATTAGTTGCTCGTTTTTTTCTCGATCAGAATCAAATTTCGGCTTCAAGGAATAGCAACCTCGAAGTCCACTCGACTTGTCGAGTCCCGCTACCCAACCAAAAATCCTGATTAAGTAGAGCCCGAAATAACCGCCGCGGAGATACCCGCGAGCAAAAGACCGAGACTTAACGAGACACATACACACACACACCTCCATCACCATACCACACTCTCACGAAACGTCTGCTTTACAGGTAGGCGCGAGAGCCGCGAAACATCGAGCCAACCGTGGGAGAGAGAGAGAGAGACACCGCACGAGCCACGCTCATACCTCCTCAACGATAATAAGATCCTGCTCCCTCGCGACTCCCGTACTATCGTTTTCTGCGATTCTACGCCACACAAAAAAAAACCTGCATCACCAACAAATAATAGATCCATCCGTCTACCGAACAGAAAACCAGTACGCCATCTTGGGCACCACCAAATTAACTCCAAACAAAAAAAAATACAATCACACCTTGCAATTAACGTCCCACCACCAAAAGGCCGATGATGAAAGATCGCATCGAACGCCTTCGGCGGAATTTCGAGCGAGAGCTGAGGCATAATCCTAAAACACAAAAGGAATCCGCTCCTCATGACCCTAACAACTAATCCGCCGAGAGTCCGCAAACCCATCCTCCACCAAAAGGAACCCCGGATATAACCTGCAGAAGCTTCGGTCAATCTCTATTCCAAATCTCCACTCGATC